>CAUZXP010000303.1:66105-98605 GCA_963584105.1 Alviniconcha strummeri | reverse complement strand
ATACAGGCCTTATCCCGATGGGAATACATTTCAGAGCCCAGGAGCGATCTGAACAGGGATCTGGAGCTGGCTCTGAAAGTGAGTTATTGGACAATCTTGTGCTTCAGGTTTCAGCAGTTGCTTCTCGGGCGCTGTCTTTGTGACTGTGGTCCGCACAACTGTTGAAAGAGCACGCTGCGGGGTACATGAGTTGTTGTGAACCGGTTTGGCCTAGCGGTAAGGCGTTAGGCTAATAACCTCGGTTCGATACTGCTTCGGCTCTCCTTTCTCGTAAAAAAAGAGAAGGTTGTGGTTTGTGGACAATCTTGTGACTTTCTCCCTCACAATTAATGAAACATTAAAATGGCTCTCATCGCTGCCCATCTTAATGCAGAAGTCATTCTCGTGGTGACAATGTAGTGATAGGTATATAATCTCCCCCCCCCCCCCCAACCTCCATACCTCCTTCCCCCCTTCTCCCCGTCCCTAATAAGCCTTATGGTTTCTGTGGACGTTAAGCACCATGTTTACTTACTTACACGAGTTGCCTTCCTCTGCCGGGCGAGGTCCCCGCACCTTGTGACACCTATTGTTCTGGTGGTGGCCGGCTGACCTGTCTTTGCGGGTCGGAGCGCTTGGGACAAGCTATCTATGGGTCCCCGATCTCCTCCCCCCCCCCCCCTTCCCCTTTTCTCCCCATCCCTGATAGACCGTATCAGGTCTCGGTGGGCGTACAGCTCCAACAGTCATCGTCGCGATAAATTTTCAGGATATCTATAGTGACTCATGTGTTTGTGCTGGTGAACTATAGAAGTGCTAAAATCTTGTAGATAAAAGAAGAATCTGTGTGCGTCTGTCTACACAAATTATGTTGTTAGAAAATAATTTATCAGTTCTTTGTTCAGCTTATCAGTAGTCCCTTTTTCTTTTTCTACATCAGACTGAGGTGGGGTGGGGACTGTGCATAAGTGTGAGAGTATGTCGAGGGGTGGGTGGAGTGAAATTATGTATGACGACTAAATTAAGTGTGTCAGAAAGTATGCCAGAGTCTCTACACAATGTATTTTGAGTATCATCGTGCGAGTACACGACATTTACACAGTATGAATGTGTTAATATTTGCATGCACATGTGATCATGTGTGTATGAGACATAGATCACGTGAAATTAACTATGTCTGGATAATATATAAATGCATGTTTGTTTTTGCTACTAAAAAAAGTGTTCACTTAAAAAAAAATCTGGAGGTTTATTATTGCTTTGGTGTAACTTGCTGACGTATGTTGTTATTAGGATAATTGTAAGATCAGTTTAATATCATTTGTGTGAGAAGACTTCAAATAAAAAATTAAAAAATAAAAACGAAAAGAGAAAGAAGTGCATCCGTCTGTGTCAACGCAATGATTTGCCGCTGGACCCACCGATTCAAGTGAGATGAAACTTAGTGTGAAGATTTCTTGGAGCACGAGGGTAGAATTAGGCTATAGTATGGGTAGCACTTCTTTCGCAAATTCACACAGTAACGCTCAAGATTATTGAAGCGAGCGAACGAGTCTCTCTGGCAAGAGAAGGAAGGGTGCATGATAGCTAATTAACTTCGTCCCTGTTAGGTAGCTCCATGGTCGAATGGTTTTAGCTAAACTTCGTCCCTGTTTGTCAGGTAGCTCCATGGTCGAATGGTTTTAGCTAAACTTCGTCCCTGTTTGTCAGGTAGTTCCATGGTCAAATGGTTTCAGCTAAACTTCGTCCCTGTTTGTCAGGTAGCCCCATGGTCGAATGGTTTTAGCTAAACTTCGTCCATGTTTGTCAGGTAACTCCATGGTCGAATGGTTATAGGTAAACTTCATCCTTGTTTCTCAGGTAGCTCCATGGTTATCAGTCCAGAATCCCACACCACCGATCCAAATTCAATGCCAAATGGGACCTAATTTTCTTCTTCTTCTTCTTCGTCTTTTAAAAAATATAATTGCTTCAACATCAAAATCATCAACAACATCGAACCTTTTCTGCTTTCTAAAAACAAAAAGCATTGTTGGTACCAAATTAATTTTGCACATTCGCGAGGAAGAACTGATCGAAGAAGTATGTTGCTAGTTTTGAATAATTGATGACAATATTCATCAACAAAACACAACCATTTTACGGCACAATGCTTATCGGAGACCAGTCGAAAACTGGTTCAGTTCCAACACCGACCCAACAACAAATTCCTTTCATGTGTGTCTGTTATGGTTCTTGGCTACATGAGGTCACACTGTGGACAGTTATTGATGCTTCTGTTCTTTTTTGTTTTTTGTTTTTTTGTTTGTTTTTTGTTGTTTTTTGTTGTTTGTTTCTTACAGTGAAGCTCATGATTTTTTTTTTTTTAAATTGTTCTTCGCTTTCTTGATATCTTTCTCCCTCTCTCAGTCTGTCTGTCTGTTTGTGTTTGTCTATCTTTTTCTGTCTGTCTGTCTGTCTGTTCGAGTTCTGAAGTCTGTTATCATGGAATGCAAGCCTGAAAGGATTATTATACAAATGCGATTAACAGAATAGAGGCCGGTGAATCTGACTACTGAACCCGGACTGGTTTTAACAGAACTACCAATCATTAAGGATGAAGCTCATCCGCAAAGGAGATTTCCAGGAACTAACTCCACACGGAAAAGATTGAAGTGCAAGACTTGGGGGCTATCCCCACACGAGAAGATACAGTTTCAGACCAGCGGAGAAGAGAGAGAGAGAGAGAGAGAGAGAGAGAGAGAGAGAGAGAGAGAGAGAGAGAGAGAGAGAGAGAGAGAGAGAGAGAGAAAACAGTATGTGTGTGTGTGTGTGTGTGTGTGTGTGTGTGTGTGTGTGTGTGTGTGTGTGCGTATGTGTGTTTATATAATGTGCGTGTGTGTGTGTGTGTGTGTGTGTGTGTGTCTGTGTGTGTGTGTGTGTGTGTGTGTGTGTGTGTGTGTGTGTGTGTGTGTGTGTGTGTGTGTGTGTGTGTGTGTGTGTTTGCAGAATACTCTATCAAGTCAGGTAATTTGTTCATCGATTACAGAAGGCAAATAAATGGCTTTGATTTGTCGTAGTATCGAAAGCGAATTGTGTTTCTTTTGCGAGTCAAGATTGGCCAATCGCATCTGTCACTGAGAGAAAGCTCCGCCCACTGACATAAGATCCGGTAAAATGTGTGAAATGCATGACTTGCAGATTGTTCTAATGTCCAGATTTGAATAAATATTCTAAATGCTATGTTTTAAAATGAATCTTGAATATATGCGTGCATTGAACGATGTATAGATAGAGAGAAATTATCTTTTTAAATTGTTGTTTTAGGCTAATTTAAGTAACGTATTGATATGTGTTTTATTGCATTTGTTGATCTGTACAGCGCTAAGAGCTCATATAATTGTTGTTAAAATAACTAATAATAATTATTATAATTAAGGGGGGACACGTGATAGGCAGACTGGCCAGACGACATTTTGGAGCTGTATTTGGGCAAATTCAGCTCCAAAATATACAGCTATCGTCGCTTCGGTAAAGACAGTTATCAGTTCTCCATGTCGTTGTATGAACACCTAACCTCACGGTTACTTAATGTTACAACCACGTCTGTTTAAATTACAATGATCGAGAGGCCACACGCCTTTATAGGTGGCAGGGAAGATGCTCTCTAGTGCGCACAGAGATCGTATAGATGTACAATACAACTTTATTGTCTCTGTGTAGAGAAATTGCCTTCTATACGCTTGTTGGTGGGGTGTTGTTTGCTAATGACAACGACAATGACTAGCTAGCTGAGAAATGGCTAAGGTGGCGTTGTTTTCGTAGTTTTCAAACACAGTACAGAAACAAGGTGAAGTTTCCGATAAAATCATTAAAAAGGGAGTTTATTTGGTCGTGTTTATTACAGAGAGTGCAAAATTAACTGCAAAGTCAACATCGCCATGCGCAGAAGGCGCTTGTTGCACCTTTTCCCCTCAGTAAATCGATTGCTTCAGAACAAACAGGACATCATTGCTTACCGGTTATTCCTTGCATTATTTAACAAACTGGTCGCCCTAGGCTCGCCACAAAATGTTCCATCGAGCCACGCAATTTGTTCTTCGATGTCCGATCAGTGATTCCGAGCTGTCGGAGGTCGGAAGTGGTGTGTCTAGTCTGCGCGCGCTGATTGGCTAATCGTGTCTTGTCAATCAGCTTGTCAATAACTGGTTGGTTAAGTTGCCTTTTTATGTTTCATTTTGTTCGTTTACCGTGATCCGAGGAAGTAGAACACTACTCGAGAACCATGGTATTATTTTTGGTCCATCATGTCAATGCATGAAGAAATGCACTGTTTCTTTTACTCTTTTATTCACATTTTTGCCTGAGTGTTGTATGAATGTTCGTGAACGAAATGCAATTCTTTTGGCAAGTGCATTAATCTCTTGCCTATTCGTGCTTATGTCTGTTTGCAATATAACAAGGACGGAACCAATGCCAAACTCGAGTGACAGAAGCAATTAACCAATCGGGACGTGCAGACAAGACAAACATTTCGTCATCTTTGTCGGAAGTCCAACAACACCGAATAATCTGATGAACAGATGACGTTGCTTGATAGAACATTTTGCGAAAAAGCTTGTTGTGCGTGTGATGTCAATCGCCGAGCACAATTGATTCCCTTTGCTCCATACCTTCAACAGAAACAGGTGAAGCAGGAATGACATACCCCCCTTCCCGCACCTCTCCTGCCCACCCTCTCTCTTTTAGATATTTGATCATGATGTAGTCTGTAGAAATTTTCGTACTGATCAACGATGCCCTCCCCCTCCCCGAAACAGCACACACACACACACACACACACACACACACACACACACACACACACACACACACACACGCACGCACGCACGCACGCACGCACGCACGCACGCACGCACGCACGCACGCACGCACGCACGCACGCACGCACACGAGCGATGCTTACAAGAAAAAAGAAAGAAAAAATACAAGACTGAAATAAAAGTTAACATGTGGGTTTGTTGAGGTTGTCACTTCTCAGTCTTTTGACAAGCGACAAAAAACAACAACAAAAAAACCGGCTACCATGAAGATACCCATGAACAAATATTCTGCATCCAAGTTTCCGAGGGTTCCTTTGGTCTTATAATTGATTTCTGCTCCCTAGACACATTTGTGATCATCGGAAATCAACTTCCTCGACAGTTTTTGTGCTTCCATCTTGTTTGGTGCAATGCTGCGCGAGCAGGAGTGGAACTTGTTCACTTGTTTCCTGCAGAACGTGGGTGGAGCTAAGAGTGCGTAATTCAACTGTCACGTTTCTGCGTTGCACCGGTGGATTGTGACGTGCATGCAGGATATTGACAGTTACTCTGACGCTGAGCGGTCTCGTCAGAGTTGCACTGAAACCATGGCTCCGAGTAAAGGAAATCGTGCTCTTATGGCAGGTAAGTCTAAACAAATAGAATATCCATGTATCTGCCTGTCTGCCTATCTATCTATCTCTCTATTTATCTATCTACCTATCTGTCTATCTCATCACCCGGCTATGTATCTATCTGTCTATCTCATCACCCGCCTATCTATCTATCTATCTATCTATCTATCTATCTATCTATCTATCTATTAGTCAGTCCGTCAGCACACCTCTCTGTCTGTCTGTTTGTCCGTCCATCCGCCTCTGTCTATCGGCCACTGATAACGCTGTGTGGTTCACAAAACATTAAATTCCATTTATGTCTGTCCATCTGCATATTCCCGTTCATTTGTTTATGCATGCATACATAAAGCGCTGTTGTGTGCCAGGCGTATACAGCTAAAGGAGACTGTGAAAATGTTGAATAAAAGTATTTTTACAATCAATTGATGGGCCGGGTTATTAGCATGGCCCACTATCGTATATCATTAATAGTCATGATCGAATAAAAGACAGGCTGATTACCGCATTTTTGCCGACTTTTATTTAAAGAGCAAACTTTAAATTTTGTTGGGGATCTCCGTTAACATTGCTATTATTATTTTATTTTTTAAACATATGTTTTGGGTACCGATTTGTTTGTTCTTCTCCTGGAGTATCTGCTTACGAGAAATCAAGTTTATGTACAAGTCTGGAAATCCTAGCTTCTTTGTAAAAAAAAAAAAAAAATCTGTCTTGAGATATAAATTCAGACGAGAATAACTGGGGTTTTTTTGTGTGTTTTTTAATTTTTTTTATTGTGCTCCAGTTCTGTTTACATTGCGCACCACAGTTTTTGTGATTTTTGAGCAACCAAGCTCATTCACGTTTAAGATTCTTCAACTTTGAGTAAGAAGACTGCATGCGGCTTGCGCAACCTTAAAACAATTTCAAGCAAGAAGCATATTATTTCTCTTTATTTTATTGTATTTGTCTGTTAATAAAAGCGAAAGAGACTTCAAATGATTGCATTTCCACTTCTTTTTGTGAGTGGCCAAAACAACAATTTTTGTGTGTGTTTCTTCCTTTTGTTCGCTGGGGGAGGGGGTCTCTTTTTGTCTGTTTGTTTGCTTGTCTGTCGTTTTTGTTGTTCATTTGTTTGTTTGTTGTTGTTTGGTTTGTTCGTTTTATTTTTGTTTTTGCTGTTAATATATCGGTGCCGCGCCGGAGGCGTTGTTTCTGCGTCGCTTGTTCCAACACTCTTTCCCCATTTTGCACCCTAAACCCATTGCACGTCGCGGTCCTGCCGCCACAGGTCCACAGGAAGAGACGTCAGATCGCTGGTAGGCTACCTTCCGAAGGAGACCCAACGCTGCTACTGAGTCACTTCGGAGGTGTTGGGTGATGCCTGTTCTGATTCAGCATGAGCACGATAGCACCAGCTATGCTCCACATACTGACGACAGCGTTAACCAGGCAGGCAACATGGAAGTCTTTCTGAAGACCAAAATCTGCATCTAAACTACCGCGGAGTGATCGTCTGAGGCGGACAATGCTGGAACGCACAAGAAGAAGAATGAGCGCCCCTTCAAAGAGCTGACCGCCGCTACGTCTCTGCACCAGTCTACCGAGTGTAGGGGAGTGGGGATGGGGAGTAGAGGGAAAGCAGGTTGGAAGCATGGATGAAGAGTCACAAGTCAGAGGTTGCTATAACATAACTTTTATTTGTACACCAACCAACCAGGAAACAGTGTCTGTTTTAGAAAAGACACAAGCAAACAAAACATTTAGAACATGAAAGCAAATGTAAAGTCTAAGCAACAGCAATTATCTAAATAATACAGTAACCATGTAGTTTACCTGAAGGTTACTATAATACATGACAAAATGATTAATAATCAAGCACATAAATCGTGTGCTTGACTTACACTTAAAACCTGTACCTCACAGAGTTACGGTGAGTATACAAGAGACGGCCAGTCGATTAACTGATGAACTCTCAGTATAATGAAGTATACAATAAAGTAACAGTGAAGAATGTGGATTACCAGGCTCATTCTTAACTAAACAGGAAGCGTGAGATAATCGTTACAGCAGTTCCACTTAAGCACACAACGAGATGGATAATGACACGGGTGGCACTTGGGACCATGCCGTAAGCGGGAGGAAGTCAGTCATAAACTGACCGGCTCCAGCCTAGTCAAGTTGGGGGCGGGGATAGCTCAGTGGTTAGAGCACCGGACTCGTGATTGAAAGGTCGCGGGTTCGAATCCCTGCTGGAACGGCGGGAGAATTTTCTTCTCCAGGGTCGACTTTCTGTGCTGACTCTTATTTCGGTATCCGTTCCACCCCCGTGTTACCACAGTAGCACGTAAAAAATCCCGGTCATTCTGCCAAAAAGTGCAGGTGGCAGGTTACAGCTAAACACGCATACACCTTACGTATGTGGATTTTATTGAACCGTGCTTCGGCATTGGTCACAACTTGTCCCTAATATGTCAAATGACATCTGAGGACATTAAGCATCAACTCATCATCATCTAGTCAAGTTGCTTAAAGCGTTACAGCATGTTACTGTTACTGACTAGCAGAGCATATCCGGCTGTTAACAACGTCAAGCGTCTTACTGAAGCGGGTAGCGCATCAAGAATCTAAACTGCTGATCTGGCTGCGCCTGTCTGCTCGGTTAGTGAACAGAGACAAAGACCTAATTACCACCACTGACGCGCATCGCCGGCCAGTTCGGGTACACGCACAAAGACCCGGAAAGGGTTTACAAGCTAAATAGAGTGAAAGTCTGCGCGCCCAAGACTCGGCCATACAAAAGACGGATCAAGCAGAAATAACATGTCTCACAGTTTATACAATCACCCCTATGTACTAAACCATATTCAACTAGTAAACGTAACATTCGACGACTATGAAGTCAACATCTTGTTGATGATGATGAATTGATGCTTAATGTCCTCAGATGTCATGAGACATATTAGGGACAAGTTGTGACCAATGCCGAAGCACGGTGCAATAAATCTTTACGTCCACGGAAACCAGAAGGCTCGTTAGGACGGACAGCCCAGGACGTCCACCTCCACTCTCACACAGCTCCTGAACTATATGCCAACATCTTCAAAGTGTTAGCCATAATATACCACCGATTTCATGTAGAAACATAGATCGGCAGGAAACTAAACAAATAAGTTATGCCGCACGGCCGCACTGACAAAGTACCCATACTTTAAGAGGGATAACTTTGCATCGGCAAAGCATCACTCAAACTGAACATCCAACAATTGCAACATAACATACTAGCTACATATCAGCTAACCTGGTTAGCTGCATACATTTTGGAAGCACTGGTCATCTTGTGGCATAAAAGCTTAAGATATGAACACACATACAAGGTACTCTGACGCCATAGCGGCTGCAACCAGGCGGCAATCTAGCGCCCAAATTACCCACGTTCAAGAACCAGAATCAAGGCACGTTGTGAACATGATAACATTATAAACATACATTATTTACATCAATAGAAACAACAGAACAACAAGCCATAGAAAAATAACTACTTACAGGCTCTCCCCTGATGAAAACACATGAACACCAGCCGCAACAGTTAAACAAACAACCTGCCTCTGCAGGGACACTGGGGGAAAAGGGACGCTGCCGGCCCAGCACACAACTTTTAACACCTTAGATAAATGGGCCATAAAAACCCCACCCAATCAAAAAGGAAAAGGACCGGAAAGAAAAGGTTAAAGGGTATGGCCCGGAACATGTATACAATACACTCGGTTACATCCCCCCCTACTCAATCATAACCAGCGTCCTCGCTGGTTAATCACATAGCAATAAACAAAATTAAATGGTGTAGGGCAACTAAGAGTTGACTTAACAAACCATCAAAGTGGTACCCAATGCATCCACGCACAAAACTGTACCCCTTTTTGCCAGCATACTAATAAAGGCCTGGCTAACTACAAACATCTCCAAAGACCAGACTGATTTGCATTGCAGTTAAAGGGCAAAATGATTACTGCATTTAAGCCAAGTAAACCAGACAGACCCAAAACGCATTGCAAAAAAAACGGCAAAAGGATGAAAAAGAGGATTCTTTTTGTTAATGATGAAAACTCCAAAAGAAACATCTGTACTGTTCTTATTGCATTTCAAAAACCTACTGCCATCTGGGACATAAAAATGGAGGACGCTCCACAATTGGCCGTACAAGACCTCAAAACAACATGTTCGAAAAAAATAAAACAACACAGCGCACATTGCAACAATCGAATACTACACATTGCATATCATTTACAACATGAACGGCACACAAGTGATGTCTGTCATCTCAAACCATGATTTCAGTGCCAAGCCTTATGTGAAGGACCCGCGGTACGATAAAACGTTTCGCTAGAGAAATGCACACACGAGAATACAGGGCCTTATATAAAGGTTAACACATATACTCGAAATAAACGTAACTCTCACTCATAGACAACACAACGCTCAGTGACCTGATGTGGACCCTGTCCCATTACTACTCAAATGAACATATATAATGCTATGAAGTAATACCAGATTAGCGGTCAAGCCATCAAAGTTCGATCATGATGAAATAAATATACACAGTAGTGCAACGCAACATTATGGTCGCCACACTGCTCTTCGAGGTATGTTGGAAGCATTGGGGTTTACCCCTTTGTTCACACGGGTGGAGCGCCTGAGTGCAGGTTTGGCTCTGACTGGCGGTGCGTCAGCTGCAGGAATGGGTGCAGCGATCTTACTTACTTACTTCTTTATTCTTAATGTCCTCGGATGTCAGATGTCATATTAGGGACAAGATATACGATGCTCTTAATCATCTAAACTTAATATAATCCGGTTGGCTGTAGAACGAATTACTATTACATAAAATTTCTTACTTTGAGTCTAGAAGGTATTTACTCGGGTCTAGCAGTACTTTCGGGGATGAGGTTAAAAACATATTTTACATATTTACATTATTTACAAGTCTGCTAGCTTTACGAACAGGTTAAAAATGTATATATTTACAGTTTGATCGGTTAAAACATTGTCTGAAATAGAAACATGCAAACTGCAGACCTGGAGCCTGCAGTCCTGTCATACATTCATGGATACATAATTCATTGAAAAGGCTAAGTCATTGTTAAGTTAGAGTTAAAAGCCCCAACTCCGAGCCGGTAACGGTCGGGAGTGGGGTGGGGATGGGGTGGGGGGGGGGGAGGGGTTTGTTGACGGGCGATCCGAGAGCCCCCTTCACGTCCGGGAAAGGCCCGTACGGTTGGGGGGGGGGGGGGGGGGGGCGTGGTTCAGCGCCGACACACTTGGGTAGAGACAGGTTAAAAACATAGTATGATTGTGCATTGTGTAGGTGGGGGCTCCCTCCCTCCCCGGGAGTCAACCCGGGTGTTTGAGGGAGCCAGGGACGTCCTAGGGCGTCCCGCACATTTACAGGTAGGCTGCCACCGGGCAGCTGTAGACGAGTTTGGCTGCGGCACGAAGCAGGCTCCAGCTCTGCCGGTGCCGCAGCGCCAGGCTTCGGACGCACAGTGGGAGTCCCAGACTGGTTAAACTACTGGTGACTGGCGCGAAGTGAGCCGAGCTCTCTCTGCAGTTGAATAAGACATGGTGGAAGGATATCACTCCTCCGCATACGCAAGACTTAGGCACAAACATGGTCCGCCAGCAGTCCATGCGTAGCCGGTACATGATTCGGGCGAGGTATGTGGGTACTCCGGGGAAGAAGACTCCGTCTCTGCTAGGAGGGGAGGGATCGAGCCACTCTTTGGCCGTGGCCTGGGCTCGAAAGTCTTCTTCCCGTTTCCTCCACACCCGTCGGGACAGTTTCGAGTAGATGTCGGCTAATCCGAGTTTCAGTTGTAGGGTTTGGGATTCCAGTCGCCTGGCTCCCCTCTTGGCTGCCCTGTCCGCCATCTCGTTGCCCGAGAGGCAGACATGTGCTGGCACCTACTGGAAACGGACCTCCGTTCCGCGGGTGATCAGTTGGTGTACTACCGTCCCGATTTCCAGCACGAGATCCTCTCGAGCGCTGGTGGAATCGGAACGGATGGAGGAGAGCGCAGACCTGGAATCACTACAGATTACTACTGCACATGGTGGTGTACGTACTTCACTGATGTGCTGGAGCGCCATCAGAATGGCTGTCAGCTCAGCAGTGAAGATTGATACAGGTGGTAAGGAGAAGGACTTCCTTAGGCTGTGGAACTCAGGAATGGCAAAGGCGGCTCCAGCGGAGCCGTCCTCGAGCACTGAGCCGTCTGTAAAAATTTGAAGAAATTGTGAATATTTATTTTCAAGTAATTCGTTAGTTATGCAGGCTTGGAGAGAGGGGCTCTGGTCCCTCGTCAGTCCCGCCACCTCCACCTCCACCACCGCCCTTTCCATCAGCCAGGGGGGGTAGGGATGATGAAGGGGTCTATCTGCCGCGGGTGCAGCGGGAACGGGACCAACAGGAATAGGGACAGCATTGGGGTTTACCCCTTTGTTCAGTCGGGTGGAACGCCTGAGTACAGGCTTGACTCTGACTGGCGGTGCGTCAGCTGCATGAATGGGTGCAGAGGCAATGCGGGCAGCAGGAATGGGTGCGGGAAGAGGCATGGGTGCGGCAGGAGGCAAGCCAACAGTCGCAGGCCGACCCAGCCAGAACTCATCCCGATCAGGGTACTGTGGGCTGGCCTGAGCAGGTGTTTCCCGTGTCGGCGGTTCCTCTGCGGCAGCAGCCAGTGGTGCCCTGGCAGGCAACAGGTCATCTCTACTGAGGGTCCGCTCCTGCCCGCCAGAGAATGGTTTGACCCCGTACACATGTGTGCCGGGGTAGGGACGTGCGGTCACGACGTGCAGTTCAGGACGCCACCGGTCTTGAATCTTGCTCCTGCTGAGGACACGGTTTCTCAGGTAAACCAGGTCACCAACGTGTAGTGGGTGATCGGCAGCTTTCTGGTCCGTCTGCTTTCGTCTCTCCGCTGCAGCTTCTTGGAGATGCTTCAGTGCCCTGGCGTGTGAAGCCTGCAGGCGCAGCCGATGCTGTCGTACCCAGTCGGTGGGTCCAACCGCGGACGTGGTTGTGCGCCCAAGCAGGTGGTCAACTGGTAGCTGCGGTTCCTGGCCGAACAGAAGTCCAAGTGGCCACAGTACCTCCCGGAGCTCGTGCAGGCGTAGCTTTCCCTCTACTCCCCATCCCCACTCCCCTACAAAAGCTGGCGCTGCGATCAGGATGAAGAGTCACAAGTCAGAGGTTGCTATAACATAACTTTTATTTGTACACCAACCAACCAGGAAACAGTGTCTGTTTTAGAAAAGACACAAGCAAACAAAACATTTAGAACATGAAAGCAAATGTATAGTCTAAGCAACAGCAATTATCTAAATAATACAGTAACCATGTAGTTTACCTGAAGGTTACTATAATACATGACAAAATGATTAATAATCAAGCACATAAATCGTGTGCTTGACTTACACTTAAAACCTGTACCTCACAGAGTTACGGTGAGTATACAAGAGACGGCCAGTCGATTAACTGATGAACTCTCAGTATAATGAAGTATACAATAAAGTAACAGTGAAGAATGTGGATTACCAGGCTCATTCTTAACTAAACAGGAAGCGTGAGATAATCGTTACAGCAGTTCCACTTAAGCACACAACGAGATGGATAATGACACGGGTGGCACTTGGGACCATGCCGTAAGCGGGAGGAAGTCAGTCATAAACTGACCGGCTCCAGCCTAGTCAAGTTGGGGGCGGGGATAGCTCAGTGGTTAGAGCACCGGACTCGTGATTGAAAGGTCGCGGGTTCGAATCCCTGCTGGAACGGCGGGAGAATTTTCTTCTCCAGGGTCGACTTTCTGTGCTGACTCTTATTTCGGTATCCGTTCCACCCCCGTGTTACCACAGTAGCACGTAAAAAATCCCGGTCATTCTGCCAAAAAGTGCAGGTGGCAGGTTACAGCTAAACACGCATACACCTTACGTATGTGGATTTTATTGAACCGTGCTTCGGCATTGGTCACAACTTGTCCCTAATATGTCAAATGACATCTGAGGACATTAAGCATCAACTCATCATCATCTAGTCAAGTTGCTTAAAGCGTTACAGCATGTTACTGTTACTGACTAGCAGAGCATATCCGGCTGTTAACAACGTCAAGCGTCTTACTGAAGCGGGTAGCGCATCAAGAATCTAAACTGCTGATCTGGCTGCGCCTGTCTGCTCGGTTAGTGAACAGAGACAAAGACCTAATTACCACCACTGACGCGCATCGCCGGCCAGTTCGGGTACACGCACAAAGACCCGGAAAGGGTTTACAAGCTAAATAGAGTGAAAGTCTGCGCGCCCAAGACTCGGCCATACAAAAGATGGATCAAGCAGAAATAACATGTCTCACAGTTTATACAATCACCCCTATGTACTAAACCATATTCAACTAGTAAACGTAACATTCGACGACTATGAAGTCAACATCTTCAAAGTGTTAGCCATAATATACCACCGATTTCATGTAGAAACATAGATCGGCAGGAAACTAAACAAATAAGTTATGCCGCACGGCCGCACTGACAAAGTACCCATACTTTAAGAGGGATAACTTTGCATCGGCAAAGCATCACTCAAACTGAACATCCAACAATTGCAACATAACATACTAGCTACATATCAGCTAACCTGGTTAGCTGCATACATTTTGGAAGCACTGGTCATCTTGTGGCATAAAAGCTTAAGATATGAACACACATACAAGGTACTCTGACGCCATAGCGGCTGCAACCAGGCGGCAATCTAGCGCCCAAATTACCCACGTTCAAGAACCAGAATCAAGGCACGTTGTGAACATGATAACATTATAAACATACATTATTTACATCAATAGAAACAACAGAACAACAAGCCATAGAAAAATAACTACTTACAGGCTCTCCCCTGATGAAAACACATGAACACCGGCCGCAACAGTTAAACAAACAACCTGCCTCTGCAGGGACACTGGGGGAAAAGGGACGCTGCCGTTCGTTCTGTTTTTGCTTAATGTCCTCAGATGCCAAAAGCATATTAGGGACAGACGCTGCCGGCCCAGCACACAACTTTTAACACCTTAGATAATTGGGCCATAAAAACCCCACCCAATCAAAAAGGAAAAGGACCGGAAAGAAAAGGTTAAAGGGTATGGCCCGGAACATGTATACAATACACTCGGTTACACGAGTATGTGGAATTTTTTACTATGAAGGCAAGAAAAGATAGATACTCGATTTCCGGCAGTTATTCAACCGCATAGGTCGTATCAGGGCGATATCAAAGGAGTCAGGGACACCGAGACTGAGGGCACCACGAGAGCAGGGCATGGGCAAAGAATGAGGCAAGAACACTGAGACTGAGATCATGAGAACGGTGGATGGTCAAGGAAGAGGGTAGGAACACCCGTCACAGAGGTCATGAGAACGGTGGATGGTCAAGGAAGAGGGCAGGAACACCTGTCACAGAGGTCATGAGAAGGGTGAATGGTCAAGGCACACTCCGAGCACCGCTTTCCGGCACCTTCCTCCAAACTCTGCCAGATTTAATTACGCCACTGAAGGGGCACTCTTTATCTCCGCGCAGCTGTCCACCGACGCAGTCAGCGCCCTCCGAAAGGTTTGGGTACTAATATGACTGCAGAAGCAACCTAGTGCCCCAGCACTCACGTAAACATGAGGCGCATCTACCCCGGGTAAAAAAGAGAGTTCCGACTCAATTCAAACGATTTTAGTTTTATTTGAGCTGGCGAAGCAGCATGGTCAGTTATAAAACAAACGTCTGATATAATTTGAGTTGTTTGCAACAAACTTTCTACTGTTTGAGCTCCAACAAAAAACTGCTCGTTAGCTGACAGTTTTCTGGACCCTATGGCGTAACTAAATACGGCAGTAGTTGAAGGAAGGATATCGTACACCAGTGCTTGGAGTTTGTGGTCAAGGAAGGGGGCAGGAACATGGAGACTGAAGTCACCTCGAGCGAAGGGCAAGGAGGGCTACGGAAACCGAGCTAGCATGGAGTTTGAGTATAAAACAACAAGAACAACGTGGCATGTAACAATACATTACAGAGGTCAGGAGTTGTGTGAAAGTCGAGGTGGTCTTCTCCGTCCCTGACAGTTCTTATAGTCTCTGTGGACATATAGCAACATTAGAAGAAAAAGAACCATATATATAATGTCTTCAGATTAAGTCTGGTCCGCCCGTGCACAGAGATGTATACCGTCGCAGTTCAGCGCAAGCATCTGTTCCAGTCACACTTGTCGGTTCTGCCCACGAAACAAAGGAGGATTTGGACTGCTGATTAACTCATCCCACCCCACTCACCACTGCCTCCACCTCTGCACCGTGTACTATTGAAACGCATTCTCCGGAACGGTGAGGAAAAAACGTACACGGCGCGATATAGTGCTGTAAGAGCTGGTATGCAGTAGGACGTTAGGGCGATGCAAAACGTTAGCTAGTTGTAGTAACTGAGTTTCAACGTCCTGTCAACCGTACAGGGTCACCTCAGGACGCTCACATTCGTCATAAGGCAATCAAAACTCTTCTCTCATGAAACCGTTTCTAAGAGGGTCCAGGCGAGATCAAGAGGAAGGAGGTGGTGCTGGACCCTCAAGTTACAGGGTCCAGGCGAGACCAAGAGGAGGGAGGTGGTGCTGGACCCTGTAGTTAGCCCAGAAGAGATTATGAGCAGGGAGGTGGAGCTGGGCTGTGAAAGTTCGACCTTTTTATGCTTCGAGTTGTTCATCAACAGCGGCGCAACGGACATTGTCCTTGTGACTCTGCCCTAGCACGGCAGTTGAGACAGCAACTTCGAAGTACTCTAGTTGCTGCGCAATGGCGAGTGACACCGCCTTAACACTTCCATTGTTCTGGCGGTGGTCCACGGCCTTCTCGGTCTTCCGGGTTGGTGCGCGCGGTCGAGCCTTCACTCTCTGCCCCCCCCCCCCCCCCCCCCCGTCCCCGTCCCTAATAAGCAACCTCGCTGCTGTGGACGTTAAGCGAATTGTTAACGGTTAACCGTTTTTCAAGAAAAATCTACAAAACCAAAACATACACAAATATATCACAAAACATACCTATATACAAACATCAAACACAAAACTGTTGAAGAGTTAGTCTCTATAGTGTAGCCCTTGTTAAAAAACAAACAAACATGTAGGGTTAGGACATGCTAGTACCGTCGACCATTCCGTCCGATTTATCTATACAAACTTACAGAAATGGATAGAAACAACTGAATACAGAAAAATAAATCCACAGTGGCAAACATCAATGTCGTATGACAGAAAGCTGCACATACCACCTACCAACTAATAATGATAATAACGACAATAATAATAGGGAATTTATCAAGTGCTTTCGGAGACTCAGAGCTGCACCTACCGCCTACCAACTAATAATAATAATAATAGGGAACTTATTGAGCCCTTTCGGAGACTGAAAGCGCTTTAAAATGGATAGAACTACCATCTCATAGCTGCTCGACAAGAGACATGTCTATATTAACTACAACAACAACAGCAACAGTATATATGATTTTTTTGGTTGATAGAAGTACTGCAGCAACAACAACAACAACAACAAAAAAGAATATGTCAGTCGGCCTTTGTGTAGGTAGCGGCAGCCAAAATTTAAATTTTACAACAGCAATTTAATTTATGCATTTTCAGACAGGCCATATTGATACAAGAAAACGAAAAAAAAAAGTAACTGTTTATCTTAATTAGTTCCAAAGATATAGCCATTCGAAAATACAGTTTTGCGTGACAATAAACAGTTTATTACATTTTCTCAAATTTACCCCCCCATAGTGGTTCTCATGAACATGGGAGAATCCAAATACTTACACTTTTCAAAAGTATACCTTGGTTGCACTTTGTCACAGCTAAATCATATGGTCAGCAAAGAAAGATAAAACATAGGCAGAGGGCTGAAGTTGCTCCAAAAAGCAATTCTGAGCTTGCCAATTTGCATGAAAGAGCACTTTTGACACCACACAGTGGCTAACATATGGCAATGACAGCTTTCCCAATGGATTTCCAAGCAGGGTTTATCACAGTCTTTGCACTTATTTTTTTCTAAGCAGCTCTGACTCTTACTTTTAAAGTTACAGGGTCTTAAAGTTGGCAAAATCTTTAATTTGCACAGCGGAAAAAACACAAATATGTGGGTTGCCACACTTTAACTGGTAATAACTTGAAAACCACTACAGATACAGCAATGAAACTTGGCATGTACATTAAACTAAGTGTGAAGTACACTTGCAGCAACATTTGCAGTTATTTTGAGAGTGATAGATCTTAAAGCCTGCAAAAACTTCACTTTTCACAGTGGAAAAAAAGGACAAATCTAATGGTTTTCATACTTTAACTCATAACTTGAAAACTACTACAGATACAGCCATGAAACTTTGCATGTACATTAAACTAAGTGTGAAGTACATTTGCAGCAGCATTTGCACTTATTTTGAGTGTTAGTCTTAAAGTCTGCAAAATCTTCACTTTTCACAGCAGAAAAAGGACGTGTATGCTAAAGAAAACATGGTACAGCAGTATCACCTTTATCATCCATGAACACACAGGCCTACAAGGCTGTGATTTGGAGTCAGTTGACACGGTCTACAGGTGATTTCACTGTAAACAGCATCTGAGTGCTTGATATCTGCCAAATAAATTCCTGCAAGATTCAACAAAGAACGAACATCCCTGGAGACAATGATGAAGGTGCAAGTTGCAGATTCTTGGCAAACACAACTGCGGAGGAGATTTGAGTGTAATCTTCAGAGCATGGCCACCTGTACACAACAACTCCATCTTTACTGCCGCCTTCTCCAAGAAATTGACTATTGCCTCTTCCTCACTGATGATCCTGGTGACTTTGCTGAAAAAGAAATCTTCTACATTGTAGACTGCCACAATGTCACCCTCCTGTTGAAATCTGAAGCTGGTTTCAAACTCAGGTTCATCAGGTTCTGATTCATCATTTGGTTCAGTCGACATCTCCTGGGTCAGATTCCTCTTCCACTTGTTGACATCGCTGCTGGCAGCCGCCATGGCCGTGAAGAGGTGGAAGTTCTGGAAGTGGCTCGCCTCCAAACAGCTCCTTCAGTCTGTTGACCATAAATACCGCAGACGAGAAAGCAACACTGTCTTGACCAGATCTGGTTTGAGAAGTTGCTGGAAGAATGCAGTCTCATCCAAAGTCTTGGATCCCTCATCTTTCGGGAGAAGCAGCTGCACTAACAGTCGGCTGTCCACATCAACCAGAGGAAGGTCTTGCCGGCATCCTCTCCCAGTTGCCAGGAAAACAGCCTTCAGTTTGGAAAATTGGTCATCATCTGCAGGAAAACAAAAACACAGTTTTGTTGTTTCTGTTGATCTTCATTGAGAGAATGATCTACGGCCTACAGCATAATTAATAATAATCATTATCACTCAGGCCTTTTACTCTTATCTGTTATGATTTTATCATCACTTATCACAATATCAGACTGGCTACCGTTAGCAAAGCAGAAATCCACTTATAATTTTGAACTAGAAATGCTGGTCAACATACTATTAAAGTTTGAGAATTTAATTACGATCGTTGAAAAACGAAAAAGACTTTTAACAGAGTTCAAGTGCAGAAGTTATTATGAAGTCGACTGTTTTCTCAGCATTTTAGTTACCTCCCCTGATGAAGAATTTTGATCACGAAAACAGCAATCGCCACGAATTTACGTCAAAGGTTCGTCCCCCTCAAATAATACTGTTCCAGAATACATCAGAGAATGTATTTCAATGAATATTTTTTGTGAAACTTTGGCGTATTTTGGCAATATTTAGGAGAACAAGCGAGTGATCGACAACTTCCGGTTAGTCGTATTTGTAAACAAAGACAGAACTATGAGTCGGTCGAGAAAATCGTAAGATTTTAGGCAAATCCTGCAAGAATGAATCAAAATATCATATAAAAATGCTAAATTATAAGATAAACTATCACCAAATTCAGTAAACTGGAGCCAGGTGAAGAGAATACTCACGAATCCTGTGCCAAAACTCGGCAATCGAGTCACAAAAACTCCACGCGGTCGATGCCATCTTGGATGAACTCAATTTGAAAAAAGCGCCTTTATTGCGGTCTTTTATTGGCTTGTGAAAGACCCACAGGTCATCAATCCATTAGCCCCATACCTCAATCGAAAGGGTACGGATTCAGCTTCATTTTGTGGGGGATATTTTAGACATTTGAGGGAGTTTTGTGGTTTAAAATTGAATTTTTTTGCGAGTTTCCGACTAAAATGCGTTCTAGCGACCAGAGATGTTTGTAAACGACCACGGCGTTTACACCACTGGAATCGGCATTCAATTTCCGATCCAGTGATACCACATATTGCTGTGTAGAACGCGTATCGCTTTGTCACCGAGCGGATAAACACATCGACTGTTTTCGTTCAAGTCTCGGACCGCGTGATCGGCACCGGACAAACGGCAAATACCTCCCGTAGAAAATCAACTGGCGATTTTTCGAGGTACATTGCATGCAAACATAAAAACAACCATAAGAATGCGAAGAATACGTTCCTTTTATTCATATAATTTCCAAGAGGATACATTCAGAGACTGTGGAGAAATTAGTGACTGAAATACAGTAAAATTGAGCAAAGTTCCGATGTTCCCGCATAGGCGATGAGAGGCTGCCGCTACCTACTTTGTGTTCATATCTTTATCGTTGAGAAATACATTTGTTTTATATAAATCAATCAGTCTTGTGTTTCTGATAACAGTCCGTTTCCCTGACTTTTTCCTCAGGTAATTTCTCCAATAAATATATAATTTTCATATTGTTTCCCTCCCTCAGAATAATAATAATAATTAAAAAAAACTGTACAGTTGTATGTTCTCTCTCTCTCTCTCTCTCTCTCTCTCTCTCTCTCTCTCTCTCTCTCTCTCTCTCTCTCTCTCTCTGTGAGAGTGTGTGTGTGTGTGTGTGTGTGTGTGTGTGTGTGTGTGTGTGTGTGTGTGTGTGTGTGTGTGTGTTGGTAACCCAGCTACACTCACTGACATTGGCAAATCAATGAAATCAACCGATCAATAGAATCAAAAACTGACTGGCTGTGAGGATTATTCTAAGCGTATGCTACTCTGACGGATAATTTTTCCGTTTTCACTCATCGAGTATTTTTTGTTTACTGTTCTCTCTCTCTCTCTCTCTCTCTCTCTCTCTCTCTCTCTCTCTCTCTCTCTCTCTCTCTCTCTCTCTTTCTGTGGGTCCGCTATGCCAGAAGCATCAGAACACTGCTGCGGAGTGTTGACAAAGGGCAGCCAGTTTCTCTTCTGACCAGGTTCGGAATGAAGGAAGTCACTTGTTTTTTGTTTTGTTTTTACGCCCAACCAGGTTCGGATCACGCATTCTCAGTCTACGTTTGGATCCAGGCACAGTTGTCAGTGTTGTAGTCATCGAACATCTCTTCACCCTCTTGACTGCTGATGTGCGCTCGCCTGTGTGTAGTTACAGTGCCAGAGCCATTCAGACCATGAGCCAGCCTATACCCCCCTAAATATAAATAGGTACCAAAACGTGTGTTACTGTGCCTCAAAAAGGTGATTTAGACATACTTGTGATCTTTAATTTTCTACTGAATGCGTTACAGGGAATCTGTCTGGAAGTATCTTTTGCAGTTGTAGATAGTGATATGTGCTAATTATTGACTGTTTTGGCTGGTATGTTTGCTACTGATTGTGTTCTGTGTAGAACAGTGAGCCAGCTTTTTGCTCGTGTTTTGGTTCCTTCCGTTTCGAACTGGTGTGAAGAAACTGTGACTGTGATTTGTCCTGAAGTGACCTTGTGCGGTTGACGAGACATACAAATCCAAGAACTAAATAAATTAAACATGTGATATGGTCCAGTCCTGATATGGTGGATGAAATATATGAGTATATACCGAATCTGAATGGGAATCACACATTGTGCTACTTTATGAATGACTGCAGAACTGAAACAAAAGAACCCGTCAGAACGGAGTGATGTAAGATCCTCCAAAAAGCGAGAACAGCAAATCCGTCAGCAACCACAATGCTAGCTGTTACCCAGTGACAGATGTCTTTTTTGTGAAAAGACTCAAATACAAGGAAACATGTTGAAAACAGTAGTCAAATGTATGGCAAAAACAGCTGAGAATTCTGCCAAAGAAGCAACCAAAAATCAACAAGATCAGCACATCCTTTTGAAGGTGCAAGATACTGTCTTGGCTGCTCGAGAAGCACATTACCATGCCACCTGTCGGAGAGATTACACTCGAGAGGATGACAGACACCAGGAAGCCACCAAAGACACTTTCACGAAGAGCAAGAGAAAGTTTCCAGCAAGACCATAAACAAATTATTTTCAATACATCGTTCAGTATGTTATGGGCAGAATCGTTTAGAGATAAAGAGATTACGACGTCAAGGAAAAAATATGAAACTGGAACATTTCATGCATCTTCGCTGTAGAGGTAAATAAGTGATAGATGTCAACAACAAAAATCAGCACACCTCATCCTTGTTGGTCATGGCTTGCATACTGCGGATGGAAAAGTGGGAGGTATACTGGACAGACTGTTTCTTCATGCCGCAAGACCTGGTTGAAATCCAGGTGGAGCAGCCCCAAAAGGAAGATGACTATCAAGAATACACGGAGCTTGAGAATCTTCATGGATTCAGGTTTGAGGCTGACATATATGTCTAAGCTGGACATGCATTCAGTGTCACTCAAAGTAAGGGACACTCAGGTTTGGCAACCGTCTATGGCTCCGGCTTTGGTACCTGTGGCTGGGAAAAATACACCAAGCTATAATGATAAGCAGTAAGAAATAAAGAGAGTAATGCATATACTTTTTTCTTATCAAAGTCAGACAACAATTTCAGAAAGTCAATAATAATTTGTCAAATCATTGACAATGTGGACAATCACTTTGGTGAATATCTTTGACATTTCCTAGCTGTTCGTCTGTATTCTTGGCATAATATCAAAGAGCCTGCTAACATGCAACTGTCCAGCATAATAGCAAAGAGCCTGCTGACTGCAGGCTGATACATGAAACTGTCCAGCAGTTGCATGCTGAATTAAGCCAAACCAGAGATGCCATCCAGTGGCATCAGTTTAATGGCTCCTAAACCTAAACTGTTTTACTAAGACATAACAAAGGCAAAACTGGTAGGTTTTACATACATCGGGCATGTTTCTTGCCGATCCTTCATGGGGTATAGAGTACTGTGAAACTGATTTCAGGTTAAATGGAGGTAGACCAGCAAATAAGCCAGCACCTGCAGCTGCTTTGTGGAAGTAGTTTATTGAAGTTTGAACATATGTGCATTTTTGTAAAACGTTGCTTAATTTTTGAACTTGAGTATATTCTATTCCCTGACGTCATCCATTAATGCAGGTGTGAATCAAACATTCTCTGTGGCTATCTTAGTCACCACGATACATTTGGTGTTAAATGAAGCACTTTTGTTCAATATTTTTACATGAGCATTGTACAAAATTATGCAACGTGACATTTTTTTCTTTTTTAATCTTCATTAATCCCACACGCTTAATTCAGGCCACCATACCTGGGTAAGACAACAGCAGCCGCAAGAGCAGTGCTACCCATTGATACCAGCATGTGCAGTATTTCTGTGTGTCCAAAGAATGGTATAGCTGCCTGTTTGGGATTTGTAGGGGACATGCCCATTTTAATACATGCGATTAAGCTGCTATGTACCATCTCAGATAATCCCTGAAAGCAGAGTAGTTCATCTTGCAGACAAGCAGATATTGAAAAGACACATACTGAGCCACCCAAAAATCATTGTCTCCGAAAATCCCCGGGTGGGGGTGGGGGGGTGGGGGGGAGGGTTTCGATACCTGGCCCATGGACTAATTGCACCGTCTGCGTGGCTTGTTCGTCGCTGTTCCAGAGCATGCTTTTGAATGGTGCATGGCGGAGGGGTGGGGCTAAGGGTGGGCGAGAGGGAGGGAGTTAATCAGCAACTCAAAGTCTCATTTGTTTCCGCGTTGGCTGAACAGACATGCACGACTTGAACAGTTACCCAGACTAAACCACGACAGTAATAATATTTTCAAAAGCGCTCTCAGTGACAAAGGCGAGCACATCACGGTTTACATGGTCAACGAAATGTATTTATAAAACCTCACAAATAATATATATAAGCATCATATTGTATTCCTCTCTCACTACATCCACACCGACACCGGCACCAACACACACACACACACACACACACACACACACACACACACACACACACACACACACACACACACACGCGCGCGCGCAGGCACGCACGCACGCACGCACACGCACGCATGCATATACATGATAGATAACTGGTTGTTTTCAACACTCTCTGGCACCTTTATGAACAGGCGCTCCAGAAACCAGAAGTGGGACCTGGCCGTTGTTGTTAGTTCGACAGCTTAGAAACTCGACAGCTGAAAGTGGAATTGTGTTGAAAAAAGAGTGGAATAGTTCCAATAGTCTTCAACAGGTGACAGTGCTCATTTCAAAACATGTCATGTCCAACATGTAGCATAAAAGAGATCAGAATGAAAACATAAAACGAGGCACACTGTTTCTAAAATGCTTTAAACTCATCAAACTGTGGGAGTTAATTAGCGACCGAAAGACGTCACATGAACCCTAGAACAAAGATCCGAATCGCTTACGGTAACTCTCACCTGGCATACAGCCTCAGAAAAGGATACCGACTGTGGTATATATACCCTGCATTTCAGGATTTTACACACACACACACACACACACACACACACACACACACACACACACACACACACACACACACACACACACACACACCAATTGTAAAATGTTTTGAAAATTTATTTTGAATTTAGAAGCCGAGTTTCGTGAATAACGATTAGCAGAACTGTCCTTCCCTGCACGCCGCGAAATTTCGGACGTTCGCCACGAGATGTTCGTGCTCCCATCACCCGAAGAAAGCTTTCATCTTTGGCACGTAATGGTACTGTGCACATCCCGTTTTTAAACTGAAAACAAAAAGGAACTGGGCGTTCTAAAACAAAGACCTTGTTTTCGAGTTTTTGTTTTGATTTCTTCTCTATAAGAGATGGGCTACGCAGAGAGAGTACTTCAAATAACCGAGGACATCCACATCGACTCCACGTTGCAAGTAAAGACAGCTCGCATGCGGTCTCACCAAGTCAGTCACCAGAAGTAAGTGCTGCCCATGGTCGGTGATTACATTTGAGCGGGAAATACGCTGTGCAGAACGGGCAACGACCCAGCAACAACAGGAGCAAGAAACACGATACAACGTCCATGTAGCTGATCTCGGCTCCCCGACCCCTGTTCTCAACACGCAGTCCTACACAGACGTTGGTCATGATATCAAGTTACCGTAGGCGACTCGGGTCTTTGTTGTTGTACTTGTGTTACGTATTTTGAACGCTGATTAACTCCCTTTTGTGTTGATTCTTCATATCAAGCTCAGCGCTGTAATTATTAGAAAATAATAATAACAGATCATTATTATAAAGCGCGATTCTCTAACCCGAGTTAGATGCAATACACTGTACAAACATCTCATGACAAAAATTACATTTACATACATAAAAACAACAATCCTTAAATGTAGTATTCTG
Source organism: Alviniconcha strummeri (assembly GCA_963584105.1). Classification (NCBI taxonomy): domain Eukaryota; kingdom Metazoa; phylum Mollusca; class Gastropoda; family Provannidae; genus Alviniconcha; species Alviniconcha strummeri. The sequence goes on along the minus strand of CAUZXP010000303.1, from coordinate 73,545 downwards.
CCGTAAAGATATCATAATTATAGCAAACAATAACTGTATATCATAGTTCAGGAGCTGTGCGAGAGTCGAGGTGGTCGTCCTTGGCTGTCCGTCCTAACGAGCCTTCTGGTTTCCGTGGACGTAAAGAATTATTGAACCGTGCTTCGGCGTTGGTCACAACTTGTCCCTAATATGTCAACTGACATCTGAGGACATTAAGCATCACTTCATCATCAATAACTGTATACACACCGTAGCACCCACACCCAGACATAAAGACTAGTCAGTCTCCCATCGCCCACTCTAACGCGCGATACAATTAATGAATTGTCAATACTCTCAACAACATCAACAACAACAATAACAACAACAATAGCAACAACAAAAACTATCTCCCTTTCACTCAATAAAAACTCTCTCTTCCTGAGAGTAAATACCATCGTTCAAAACTGTCGGTCAACTTTAAAGAAAATTTATATTTACCTCCCCGCCGATTGCTGCTAAACAGCAACAATAAAATAATGTCATGGTAACTTCAAAACTACACTACTACTTTCCAGGGGATCCAGTTCACTGATAAGAGTCTAGACAAAACTGAAATGGATACATTAGATTCTAGGCAAAATAAAAGATGCATGTATACATACATACATACATAAATACATACATACATAGCATGCACATCAATTCACACACAGCCATACTGACTGACCGACAGAGAGCTATACACAGAGGCCAACAGACAAGCATACATATTTTTTTATATACTTTGTAAAACATATATAGAAACACGTTGAAGATAGGAATTGTACGGTGTTTAGCCAGATCTTCGACACTACAAACTGTTCAGCAATGTTTGAAGAAACAATTGATTTTGGACATCAGGCATGTCTTTGCAGGCAGTTCGGGTTTGAGAGGTTTAACAAAACTTTCTTTTATCTAATAAAAATTGATACAGCTATTCCAGTCAGCTGCAGCGTAGTCAATACGGTTCTGAATATAGGAGTATTGGGCTGAAAGAGAGGTTAAGGACCTCTTGATCGACGTAACGTGTGAATAATTGATACTGTCGAAAATATTTTCCAGAAACTTCTTTGCAAAGAGAGCTATAATGAGCCGGCCATCTGAATTGATTAACAGCGGTGATACCCCCTAGGCGGCTTGTGCATGTGTGTGTGTGTGTGTGTGTGTGTGTGTGTGTGTGTGTGTGTGTGTGTGTGTGTGTGTGTATGAGAGAGAGAGAGAGAGAGAGAGAGAGAGAGAGAGAGAGAGAGAGAGAGAGAGAGAGAGAGAGAGAGAGAGAGATCTGCTGAAAACAGGCCAAGAATAAATTATTAATTTTGATTAAATACTTTCACAAAGATTACATTAACAAAGAGGAAGGTTCAATTCAAAATGGCTTGCACGTCATGACATATTGATTCCAGATGTAACTGAAAGGCCGCGAAGAAGGATCACATAGTTACACAAGATATTATGCTTAAAAACACTGAGCTCGTGAGGCGTGTAATGAACGTCACGAAACGATAGACTGTTTACCGCTGAGAATTGTAGTTTCGCAACCACCTGTAATACGCATTATTTCTTAAGGCTATCAAAGATAACTTTTAATGAAAGTATTAGCAGTGTTACCTCTTTACCTACCTTTAGGTTCACATTCCACTCCATCCTCGTCCCCCGAAAGGAGGCCAGGGATGTCTGATGTCAACCTCCTGTCTGAAATCTCAGGGCTGTCCTTTGATTCTCCTTTCCTATCTCCTCTATTGTTTTTTTTCTGCCTAGTCCTCTTGCTCTTTCTGTCTTGTTATTTTTCTGCTAATGGTCCATTCTCCTGAGTTTTTTTCCCAGAAAACTCTCAAATATTTTTCGTGAAGGGTTAGGCTTTTTTGTAAGGCTCTTGTTGAGCAGTTAGGAGATGATAGTTGGTAGGTGGTGTGTGCGGCCTGCTGCCTTATGGCACTGGTATTGGCCATTATGCATTCATATAACATTTTTTTAATTTTATACTTTGTTATATTTTTCTTTAACCTGGTATTCATATAACATTTTTTAATTTTATATTTTGTTATATTTTTCTTTAACCTGGTATAGATAAATTAGACGGAATGGTCGACGGTACCAGCAAGTCCCAGCCTTATGTGCTCTTTTAACAGGGGTAATATTGAAGGGATTAACTCTTCGAAAATTTGTGTTTGATGTTTGTGTATGTATGTTTTTTTATATTTTTTATTTGATTCAAATTCCTTTGCGTTACAAAACAGCACAAGGTCTTCCTTCATTTGTTATATAAGGGTAAGCAATGTCCATAGGCATCTAAGATCTCTTTTTTTTTTTTTTTGGCAAGATAAATATATATTATATAATACATACATGTATATGCCCTACAATGACTATTAAGTATATATGTAGCTAATCTCAGTAGTATCAAGATAACAAGCATTGTATAACATGTAAAGCTACAAGAGACTAGAACAGACACCAAACAGAAGACAAAGACAAAACACACACACACACACACACACACACACACACACACACACACACACACACACACACACACACACACACACACACACACACAAGAAAACAAAAACAGCAGCAACAAAAACTTCATACCTTAATTCATCTTACATTCTGGTGAGGAAGATGGGAAGAGAGAGGGGGAATGACAGAGGGGTAATAGAGAGAGAGAGAGAGAGAGAGAGAGAGAGAGAGAGAGAGAGAGAGAGAGAGAGAGAGAGAGAGAGAGATGTACACATATGTATATAATTATATGCTATCTGGCAAGTGTGTCAATAAGTATTATCAAAAGTCTTAGTACATAATTAGCAATACTTATACTAAATAGCAAGGCTGAGTAAAAACAAAAGACTCCTGAAAGAAGTGAGCTACTCATGAAAAGAGTGAGCTGTACAGCATCCATTCAGCATGAAATTTGTTTGATCTGCCATTTAACGTGTAATAATATTTCTCCAGAACAGCTCTATTCTTCAAAAAACGAGTAAAAACATTTAGGTGTGGGATGGTACCATGCAGCTTTGCAATAAAAATGTTGTATTTAGCTATAAGGATACACAAATCCAGTATTCTGTCAGTGACCACATTCGCTTTACTGCCAAGAATAACAAGCTCTTTTGAAAAAATTATATCAGTACAATGTGTGAAGCTGGTATGAAGCCATCCCTGTACATCAAACCAGTAGTTCTGGATTTTTGGGCAATCCCAAAACATGTGTAATAATGTTTTTTCAGCATCTTTGCAGAAGACACAGACAGGTGAATCTACAAGCTGTCGCTGGAATAAGAGGCGGCCAGTGGGTAGCAAATTATATAACAATTTGTACTGGAACCATATGAGACATTTCTCACGTGTAGTCCTGAAAATTTTATCGAAGACTGCCTTAGTATCAGTTTCAACAGCAAGGACTTTGATCCATTTTTCTATGCACTTTGGTGTCTCACTAGTCCTTACAAGGCATGAATCTTCATACAACAAAAAATCAGTCCTAACATTGGGAAATTTTGCCTTGAATTCATTATATGATAGGTATCCATGTGGACCAACAAGATGTCCCAGGGAAACAATGCCACAGTCCATCCAATTTCTAATACATATGTAATGGTGTGGAGTGGTCAAAGGACAAGACACAGGCAGCGGAGTCAATAAAGTGGAGACCACAGCAGGCGTATGGCAGCAATCAGTTTTTACTTGTTCAGCCGCAGACAGTTTTCAGCACACACACAAAATCCTCACGCTCACGCATAGATAAGAGAACGGCGCGGGCCACAGGGAACACACGCTATCGCTACAGTAAAATCGCCCCTCTGGACCACAAAATGGCTGACAATTGTGTTTCCCTGGCCCGCACAAATACACTTTCCTCTACAATAACTAAACTAATTAAAACATCAAAAACATCAAATAAAAGCTACAGTTACAATCTTTTAAACCATATAAACAAAATGTACACACATGACTTATTTTATTTACAACAAGAGTGGGAAGCGTGGCTTGCGCCTGTCTATATACAGATTCGTACAACTAAATCACAACTAACACAATGTACAAAATATAAACGTCACTAAAACTTACATCGGAATAAAGAGCACGCTCCCACGGTTAAAATGGTACATAACAATTACAATACAACGTCCTGTAAGAGAAGCAAGACAAACTCAAAGACTAGCATTAAAACAGTCGGTGCGAACTTTCGCCTGGGGCGCGTAACCTTAGTCGCAGCAGCGCTGATAGTGAGATTAAGTAGTCTATGAATACAACTTAGCTTCTACAGTACACAATACTTAATAAGTTAATTTCAACCCAAAATAAACACTAAACATGAAGTCAGCTAAGCAAAATACTATACGAAAACGCATTGATCGACACAGAATTACTTTAATCGAATCAAAACAACTTTTCACTACCATTTACTAGTACTAAACAAAGCGCGCCATGCAGACGACGGCTATAAAAGAATGGACCTAGAGAAGCATCGGCTACTAATTAAGCTCGATCCGGTGTGCTGAAAACTGTCTGCGGCTGAACAAGTAAAAACTGATTGCTGCCATACGCCTGCTGTGGTCTCCACTTTATTGACTCCGCTGCCTGTGTCTTATCCTGTCGACGACGCCACACCATTACACATACAACCCTTTTTCCTCTGCATATATTAACATTATAATGTAGACATTCTGACACAAAATCATCAAAAGTTACAGGCGTGCATTTGGCAGATATCTTTTTGTAGTGTTTGAATACATCAAACCAAAAAGGGTTTTTAACTCTTTGCATGATTATGTTGGCAAATTCACCACCTCGTTGTTTTACATTCTGAATCAGTGGACACATTGCTTGTAGGATTTTTGAAAGTTTTCCATCATCATGTAGAATACGTTTAAGCCAACTGATTTTCAATGCAGACAGAAATGATTTTATATCAACCATTTTCAAACCACCAACTTCATATGCTTGACACACACCAGATCTTCTTATTTTATCATTTTTACCATTCCAAAGAAAATTATACAAAAGCTTATTCAATTCCTTTAAAAAACTCTCTTCAGGATCTGGGAGGTTCATCAGGAGATGGGTTATTTTGGAAATAACTAAGGATTTTATTACTGTTATTCTCCCAAAGGGGGTAAGATTTCTTCTAGACCAGGCATTTAGCACTTTCTTCATTTCATTGAGCTTGTTTTCAAAATTGATTGTAACTATTTCAAGTACATCTGTGGAAAATACAACACCTAGAACCGTGAATGTTACAGGGTTCCAGTCAAGGTTAATTTCTGGCATAAATCTCAATTTTGAGTTTCTTCGTGATCCTATCCATACCGCCTTAGTTTTATCCACATTAATGTTTAGACCAGACATTGAAGCAAACTGCTGTAAGACACACATACATGAGCAAAATGATTCTCTTGTACCATCCAGGAAAAAGGTTGTATCATCTGCAAATTGTGACAACAATATCTCTTCATCTAGGATGTTTATACCATGTATGTTTTCATTCTGACGTATCATTGAGGCTAACAGTTCTGCACAAATAAGAAATAGATAAGGAGACAGCGGATCACCCTGTCTTGTACCTCTTTTCACGTCAAACCATTGCGAATATTGTCCATTCACATGCACACATGAATTAATGTTGGTGTAAAATGTCAAAATCCATCGTGTGATATCTTTTCCAAACTTGAACTTACACAAAGATTTTTCAATAAATGACCAGGCCACACTGTCAAAGGCCTTCTCAAAGTCCACCATTAGGAGAAGACCAGGTATCTGATGTTGCTTAGCATACAAAAATGTATCATACAATAACCTAATATTTTCCCCTATATATCTGCCTTTCAAAAAACCCTTCTGATCATCACCAATTAACTTTGGCAGAACAGTCTTAAGTCTAGCAGCAATACATGAAGATGCAATTTTGTACACAGTATTCAGCAGAGTGATGGGTCTCCAGTTTTTCAAAAATTGTTTATCTTTTCCTTCCTTGGGTATACAAACAATAACCCCTTGTCTCTGCGTGACCAACATTTGGCCACTGTAGAACCCATAGTTAATAGAGCGAACCATAAATGTACCCAAGTCTGTGAAAAAGAATTTAAAAAACTCGGCTGTAAAGCCATCGGAACCAGGACTTTTGTCATTTTTCATGTGCTTAATAGATGACAATGCTTCTTGTAAAGTAATAGGCCCTTCCAGACTGTCACTCTCCTCTTGTGATAAGGTTGGAGTATTTATATTATCAATATTACAATGTACAATGTTATTCTCACGTGATGCATACAAATTCTCATAAAAGGTCTTAACTTCCTGGGTAATTAAATTACTGTCATGAATAATGTCACCATCATCTTTTTGGATAAAACACATTGCCTTCTGTACAAAATGTCTTTTTTCAAGATTACAAAAATATTTTGAATTCTGTTCACCTTCATATTTATATCCATTTTGCACGTGATCTCACTATCATGCCATCTACTTTCTTCTTTCTTAGTTCTATCAACTCCTGCCTTTTTTCTTCCAACTGGTGTACATTGTTTTCATTAAAATTATCTTCCAGATGTTTAATGATGGACATAATTTCATTTTCTAACCTTGTCTCTTCCTTCTTTTTAAAGGAAGCATAAGAGATACAACTACCTCTAATCTTTAGCAGGATCATTTCAAAAAACAACTGATCATTAATTGTCAAAACCAACTCTTCCTCATCTATTTTATGTATATTATTTCTATCATACACAGGAACAGCATATTGTTTCTTCAAATCCAAAATCACCTGTTTTACCAGGTTTACAAATGTCATGTCTCGAAGAAGTGAATTGTTAAATTTCCACAGGGGGCGGTGCCTTTTAACAATACCAGTTTTAAAACCAATACAAACAAGTGAATGATCAGAAAAATATCCAGGCATAATATCAGCACTAGTAATATCCAGACCAAGCACCTCAGACACAAGAAGGTAGTCTAGCCTACTTCTTTGTGTACTGTTAAAGCGTCTCCAACTATACTTTCTAGTGTCCTTATGTAAAGTTCTGTATACATCAACCAAGTCATAACTGTTCATAAAATCAATTTTTTTCCCCCTACTTCTAGCATGATACACACTGGATGGCTGATTACTATCAATTTTGGGGTTTAATGCTACATTCCAATCACCCCCAATGACAATTAGTTCATTATCCATGGACACAACTTCATTTATCACTTTATCAAAAAACTCAGGATGGTCTCCACTACTAGGTGCATATAAATTTGCAAGTGTCAAACGCTTATTCAACATTTCAATATCAATCAAAATATAACGCCCTTCGTCATCCTTCAAAATATGATGTATTTTATACTCAAAATTGTTTTTAAAGAGAACCGCTACTCCTTTACTTGCACAGTATTATGGACGTGATAATTACTGCTTTCCATGGAACAACATGTCTCAGCAGTTGTCAGATCTTGCTT
>CAUZXP010000303.1:0-65905 GCA_963584105.1 Alviniconcha strummeri | reverse complement strand
TTTCCACATCAGATCTCTGAGTAAAGTCCGTCCATACATCACCTACAAAGCTGCAAGCAGCATTGCTGTCTGTCTGATTTTGTCAAAGCTTGACTACTGCAATAGCCTTCTGTCGGGACTGCCCCAGAAACAGATTAAACGTCTACAGGCAGTGCAAAATGCTGCTGCAAGAACTGTCATGAAATGCAAAAAAACCCAGATCACATCACTCCCATTCTTAGGCAGCTTCATTGGCTTCCTATCCAGAAACGGATCCGCCACAAAATTCTCTCTGCCACTTACCGGTCAGTTCATGATAACACCCCCCTCTACCTCTCTGATCTTCTCCAAAAACACAACCCTTCTCGCCTTCTCAGATCAGCATCTAGATCTCTCCTTGATGTTCCCGGGCCCAGGGATTCCAAGACAAAGCGGTACGGCCAGCGAGCCTTCAGATATGTCGCTCCCTCCCTCTGGAATGTCCTCCCCGAGAGCATCAAGGAGAAGGACTCCATTCAGTCTTTCAGACCTTCGCTGAAAACCCATTTCTTTACCCAGGGATGATAGTCAATGCGATTGTGTACATGCGCCGGCGCTGGTGTGTGTGTTAAGTGCAATTGATGTTGCCATAATTACTCTGTGTGTGTGTGTGTGTGTGTGTGTGTGTGTGTGTGTGTGTGTGTGTGTGTGTGTGTGTGTGTGTGTGTGTGTGTGTGAGTGATTCTTTTTTCTGTTATCATTATTTGTAACTCTGTATATATTTTTACATTTAACTGTTATGTATAGTTCCACTTTTGGAAAGGGGTGGGTGGGTAGGAGCTGTTTGTACTTTTTGGTATGAGTGCATGTCCTTGGTAGTTTTAGCTTGTGAGAGCTTACATGTATGCACTGTGTGTATCTGGCGCTGTGAACACGCAAGTTATTTTGTGGAAGTTTTTTATGCACTATATATAAATTTTCATTTATTCATTCATTCATTCATTCATTAACCTGACTGATGGTCAGTATCTCTGTGGACATACTGATCTTACCACAAGAGTTCACATTTTGGGCTGTTTTCTTGACTCTTTTAAGTGGTAATTCCCCATCGATTGTTATGGGTGACAGGCAACCTCTCTTGGGTTATTTTGAGTCAGAGTAATCTCTTTTGACAATGATTTTGGGTCTGGAGGGTTCATGATGAGAGTGGTTTGGGTCAGGATGGTTCCTAATGAGAATAGTTTGGGTCATGATGGTCCCTAATGAGAGTGGTTTGGGTCATGCTGGTCCCTAAAGAGAGCAGTTTGGGTCCGAATGGTTCCTAATGAGAGTGGTTTGGGTCAGGATGGTCCTAATAAGAGTGGTTTGGGTCAGAATGGTTCCTAATGAGTGGTTTGGGTCAGGATGGTCCCTAGTAAGAGTGGTTTGGGTCAGGATGGCCCTAATAAGAGTGGTTTGGGTCAGGATGGTCCCTTATAAGAGTGTTTTGGGTCAGGATAGTTCCTAATGAGTGGTTTGGGTCAGGATGGCCCTAATAAGAGTGGTTTGGGTTAGGATGGCCCTAATAAGAGTGGTTTGGGGTCAACTATCTGATGAGTGGATTCAGGTAAGGGTGACCTGACAAGGACAGATGGTCTCTCATGAGTGGTTTTGGAGCAGGGTGGTCCCTCATGACAGTGGTTTTGGATCAGGGTGGTCCCTCATGACAGTGGTTTTGGATCAGGGTGGTCCCTCGTGACAGTGGTTTTGGATCAGGGTGGTCCCTCATGAGTGCTTTTGAATCTGGGTGGTCCCTCATGACAGTGCTTTTGGCTCAAGGTGGTCCCTCATGACAGTGCTTTTGGATCAGGGTGTTCTTCTTGACAGTGGCTGTGGGTCAGGGTGGTCACTCATGACAGTGGCTGTGGGTCAGGATGGTCCCTCATGACAGTGGCTGTGGGTCAGGGTGGTCCCTCATGAGAATGGTTCTGGGTCACGGTGGTCCTCAAGGGAGTTGTTTTGGACCCAGTCTCTCAGGGTAGATTCAGGACACAGTGGCTGAATTGTTTTGGATCAGTGCTTCCCATATGCATGAACTGCATGCATCATTTTCTCCATATTGCCATCTAAACACTTCCCCCACCTCCACAATCCTTTAATCCTTCCCCCCTTCTCCCCATCCCTAATAAGCCTTACGGTTTCTGTGGATGTTAAGCACCATGTTTACTTACTTACTTACTTTTCTTACTTACTTCCAACTTTGAATGCCAAATGACTACTGCCCCATCCCATGGATTGTCCAAATAGCTCGTGCCCATCCCATGGATTGTCCAAATAGCTCGTGCCCATCCCATGGACTGTCCCCATCTCAGGAACCCTTTGTCAATTGACAACTGCCCCATCTCACGGACTATCTAAATGACTGTCCCATCTCATGGACTGTCCCCATCTCAGGAACCCTTTGTCAATTGACAACTGCCCCATCTCACGGACTATCTAAATGACTGTCCCATCTCACGGACTGAGCATTTTGCAAAACTATTGTCACAGCAATATTATTTGTCCATAAATACATGCATAAAATGACCTTCAGCCTCCAAACTTTGAATGCACAAGTAAAAGGAGTCAACAGCTCTTACCTGCCAGAGAACAGACACTGGGATTCACATGACCTCACTCCAATCAGCCGCCTGTGGGAAAAACAAAAACAATCACACAATGAAGACAAAAACAAAAAGAAAAACGGGATGAGAATCAACACAACAAAAATCAACATGACAACAGTACATATCTAGGAAATGAATCAGCAGTAAAACCTCTTTAGGAAGTGAATCAGCAGTAAAACCTCTGTAGGAAGTGAATCAGCAGTAAAACCTCTTTAGGAAATGAATCAGCAGTAAAACAGCTCAAGGAAGTGAATCAGCAGTAAAACAGCTGAAGGAAATGAATCAGCAGTAAAACAGCTGAAGGAAATGAATCAGCAGTAAAACAGCTGAAGGAAGTGAATCAGCAGTAAAACAGCTGAAGGAAATGAATCAGCAGTAAAACAGCTGAAGGAAGTGAATCAGCAGTAAAACAGCTGAAGGAAGTGAATCAGCAGTAAAACCTCTGTAGGAAATGAATCAGCAGTAAAACAGCTCAAGGAAGTGAATCAGCAGTAAAACAGCTCAAGGAAGTGAATCAGCAGTAAAACAGCTCAAGGAAGTGAATCAGCAGTAAAACAGCTGAAGGAAATGAATCAGCAGTAAAACCTCTGTAGGAAGTGAATCAGCAGTAAAACCTCTGTAGGAAGTGAATCAGCAGTAAAACCTCTTTAGGAAATGAATCAGCAGTAAAACAGCTCAAGGAAGTGAATCAGCAGTAAAACAGCTGAAGGAAATGAATCAGCAGTAAAACAGCTGAAGGAAATGAATCAGCAGTAAAACAGCTGAAGGAAGTGAATCAGCAGTAAAACAGCTGAAGGGAATGAATCAGCAGTAAAACAGCTGAAGGAAGTGAATCAGCAGTAAAACAGCTGAAGGAAGTGAATCAGCAGTAAAACCTCTGTAGGAAATGAATCAGCAGTAAAACAGCTGAAGGAAGTGAATCAGCAGTAAAACAGCTGAAGGAAGTGAATCAGCAGTAAAACAGCTCAAGGAAGTGAATCAGCAGTAAAACAGCTCAAGGAAGTGAATCAGCAGTAAAACAGCTGAAGGAAATGAATCAGCAGTAAAACAGCTGAAGGAAATGAATCAGCAGTAAAACCTCTGTAGGAAGTGAATCAGCAGTAAAACAGCTGAAGGAAATGAATCAGCAGTAAAACCTCTGTAGGAAGTGAATCAGCAGTAAAACCTCTGTAGGAAGTGAATCAGCAGTAAAACCTCTGTAGGAAATGAATCAGCAGTAAAACAGCTCAAGGAAGTGAAACCATAGCCACACTGCATCAGTCACAAGGGGACACCAGGGACTAAGGCGTGAGTGAATGCTTCGCACACTACTGCGTGACATGGATACAACAAATTCTCCTGCAGAACTGTTATTGTTAAAGGGATACAACTACTACCAATCTGATGTTGGGGGTGTCTGCCACCACATGCAGTAATAAACCTTAGTCCAGACTTCTACACTGTGACCTCATCAGTGTTTCAGCAGAAACATCATCTGCAGGAATTTCCTGCCATAATTAGCGCGGGTTTCCAAATGCAATGCCAGAACAGAATAACCATAATAAAAGAAGATGCAGTTTTACATAAGTTGTCATGGTATTGTTTGTAGAGGTGGGTCTTTGATGCAGTTCTGCAAGGCATGGAATGAATGAAAGTGAGGGATGTCAAAAGGGAGAAAATTCCACTGCTTGGGAGCAATAAGCAAGAGGCCGGGCCGGGCAGTCAGGCCAGTGCATGAACCTTTGGAATTGGTAACACAAAGCAAAGCAAATGATGCCAGTGATCATGAGCAGTTTGAGAGGCAGTCTGGAACTGATTTATTTCACAATGCTTGTTTCGCACTGTTGGCCATGTTATGGCCGCTAATGGTCAAAGTATGATTTGAGCAACAGCATAAAAGCTGCTCTGTTTGGATTGTTTTAATGTTCTCATAACCAGTAACATGAAACATCACTCCTGTCCAGTTTTCATGTGCTGGTAAATATATCTGAAAAGCACCCAAACAGCTACGGCGGCAATGGTTGTTAGGTTGTGCCCAGGTTACGTCAGGGAGAAAACTGGTCCAGCAACAAGCATGTTGGGACAGAATTACAAAGCCAAATCCAGGATACCCCTGTTCTCATAATTCCTTTAAAAAAACTTCAAGAAAAGCTTCAGAAACATCAGTATTATCTTTTGTTGCACAAGGACTGGCTTCCTACTAATTATGTTTGTGGCTCTGAAAAAGTGTATTTCATGTCATCTGGATGCAGTACAGACTCCAAGAGGGATGATAACTGGCAGGCTTTACCACCATCTTCACCACATCAACACCAGCTGCAGTGCCAATGCCAGTCACAGTACACACCACCAGACCTTGTCAATGGTCGGTGCAGCTCCTGTGTTTGCACAGAGCTAAACAAGCGCTGTCATTAAATCTCACAACACTTACTTGAACTCCAGTTCAAACACCGATCCACCACTGTCACTGCACACCGCCAAGACAAAGCTGTCTGTGAACTGGAAGAAACGGAACAGCATGTTACACACAAACTAAACCTTAACACACTGGGGTGCAACACTGCACCCAAAACAAAGCAACCCCTATTAAAGAAACTCCTATGAACACACCTCACAGATGCAGCAGAAAATAGAGAATGGCATTATACAAAAAGGAAAAAAAGAAACAAGACATGTGACCCCAGGGGCGCTGGGATAGCTCAGCGGTCAAGCATAAGACTTGAGATCTGTGCTGACTCTTATTTTGGTATGCATTCCACCTCCCATGTTACCACAGTAGCAGGTAAAAGATCCCAGTTGCTGAGAGGGCAGCAATTTCACAGGGCATGAGCCATGTAAGGATCAAGTAGTGCTGTAAGTACACCACTTAGACCCATATTCAACAATGGGATATGAAGAGATTCAGTCACTCATTCACAATCACATGCAACAAAAGCACAGTGACTTCTCAAGACCAGAGAATATCACTATCAGCAACAACCCTGCCCTCCACAACCAGAGAATATCACTATCAGCAACAACCCTGCCCTCCACAACCAGAGAATATCACTATCAGCAACAACCCTGCCCTCCACAACCAGTCACACTGACACCAGCGTCAAGCGTCTCATTCAGAAAAAAAACAGCCTGTGAAATTTTAGTCACATGTACAACAGTATTACAGCAGTTAGTTTGTATCAACAGGTATTTCTATGAAACATCAAATTCAGCAATCAAAAGTAATGTTTTCAGAGAGAACAGTTGTCGAAGCAACTGAGTTTGATGAAAACCCAAATGTTTTTGTTTAGCACATTGAAAATTGCCACTCCATGTATTCTGACCCTGCGTCAAATACATCTGATTTTAGAGATTTTTCCTCAGAATTCCGAATGTCATGAGCTACAGAAGAAAAATAATATGAACTTATAATAATAATAATAATGTACATTTATCATGTGCTCGTCAATGCCCTGAGCACTCACATGATACATATTAACCTAAATATGATATTCTATACACATTTAGAGCACAGTCCTACCAAATCAATTTACATAAAGTATTATACAGAAAAACACACTGCTGGGCCATGCACTACACACACACACACACACACACACACACACACACACACACATACACACACACACACACACACACACACACACACATACACACACACACACACACACACACACACACACACATACACACACACACACACACACACACACACACACACACACACACACACACATACACACACACACATGACTGTAGCAGAAACTGGGTACTGATATTAGATGGGACAAAAATACTGCGAGAAGAGGAAGGTTTTCAGTTTGTGTTCATTAAACCTTTTTCTCCAATGCTTCACTGTTAACCCAAAAGGGGAATAGCTCAGATGGTAGAGCGTCTGACTGAAAAGTCAGGGGCAATACTGATGTGAGTTTGAGTCCCCAGTGCAGCAAGGGATTTTTCTCATGAAGTCAACCTTCGGTGCAGACCTTACAGTGTCTGTGCAGCCTTAGTGTGAAATTACATGCATCAACATCTAAGTGGACACTGAAAATCCCAAACTATTGTTTGGATACATGAAAATACTGCACACACCGATAGGAATCGGTAGCGCTGCTCTTGTGGCTGCTGTGCCTTAACTGGGTACGGCGACCCAAATTTCCCACAAGTGACAATGAAGTAAAAAAAAAATATATACTGTACTGGGAGAGCTGTGCAAGCTAGCTCGAGTTACAGGCCCCGAGTTCCCCCCACCCCTTTTCTCCAGTCCGACACTGCCTGCCAGTGACAGGCTGGTGCCGTGCAGTGTGGTATAAAAGACAGTGCCTGCCCTGTTTCTGTACCATGTGCTGAAAAGTGCTTGTCAACCCCCCCCCCCCCCCCCCACCCGAGTCTACATGCTGAAAACTGTTACTCTTCCCTTAGTTAGAGGACTTGGTGCTGAAAAGTGCTAGTCCAACCCTACCCCTCGAGTCTACATGCTGAAAAGTGTGTTACTCTTCCCTTAGTTAGAGGACCATGTGCTCAAAAGCGCTGGCCAACCCCTCCCCCCCCCCCCCCCCCAAGTTTACATGCTGAAAAAGAGTGTAGCTCTTCCCTTAGTTATTAGAAGACCTGTGCTGCAAAGTGCGGGCACGCATGTTTAGTTATTTAGACCTGTGCTGCAAAGTGCGGGCACGCATGTTTAGTTCTTAAGAGACCTGTGCTGCAAAGTGCGGGCACGCATGTTTAGTTATTAAGAGACCTGTGCTGCAAAGTGCGGGCACGCATGTTTAGTTATTAAGAGACCTGTGCTGCAAAGTGCGGGCACGCATGTTTAGTTATTAGAAGACTTGTGCTGCAAAGTGAGAGCGTTAGTTAAGTTTATGTTTGTTTGTCTTCTTGTGCTGCAAAGTGCAAGTATTAGTTAAGTCAGTGCAAGGGTGCAACTTACTTTGGTAGGTAATTGGTGCTGAGCCTATGCCGGTAGCTAAGTTAGCTATGGTTTAGTGCGTAGGTTAGGCATAGTCATCAGTTTGGTTTGTTCTTATGTTTACTGTATGTGTACCATGCGGTAGTGTAAATAAAACTGTATGCATTTCTTTATTCGGTTCATCATGATAATGGGAGTGAGAGTATGTACTGAGACGGAGTGTGGTCAGTACGCGTGTCTGTGAGCGTGCCTCAGTGTTTTCGTCATGTTGGTACATGTGTACAACTTCTGTCTCCACTTATCTTTTGTCTAGTGTCTGTTTTAAGTGGCATATGTGCATAGTGAAACGGCACACCTACCTCTGAGGAGCAGACAAGCAACCAAACACTGACACAATTTTTTTTCTGGATACCAAGGTCGGTCGATTGTAGTGATTTTGAACACAACGCAAGGAACTTGACATTGGAAAGTATACTACATGAGGATGACTAGAAACAATTGTTTATTCCAGTGTGAGTGTCTCTCCTTGGCTATCTCCAGCCTCCCCCTGAACCTAAAATGAGGAACGGGCCGCAGGTCCGGTTACAATACCCATGAAAAAAATGCTTGTATTCATCTATGACTGTAAGTTCATCACACACAGTAAGTTATAACCCAGCATACTCTTCACTCACAAGCAGTCTATTAACAGAGGCTTGAATTCAGAAATAAATGAAACACAGCAAAAAGACTGCTGTTTTGAGAGATGTTGCCAATCTCACCTTTACATGAAGAACGGCGGTGCCAGGTGGGTGGGCATCAGCGATGGTCCTCAGCAGTTTGCCTGTGTTCAGGTCCCACATGGTGATCTGAACACAGTCCACAATGTCAATCAGTGACAGTCCTCAGCAGTTGGCCTGTGTTCATGGTGATCTGAACACAGTCCACAAGGTCAAACTTCAGAAAACAGTAAACATGCTGTCTACTCTTTCAAACTCGATATGCTGTCCACTTGTGCAAATAGTCGCTATGCTGTCCACTTGCGTAAACTGTCAACATGCTGTCCACTTGTGTAAACAGTCAGTGTAAACTGTCAACATGCTGTCCACTTGTGTAAACAGACAATATGCTGTCCACTTGTGTAAACAGTCAATATGCTGTCCACTTGTGTAAATAGTCAACATGCTGTCCACTTGTGTAAAGAGTCAACATGCTGTCCACTTGTGTAAACAGTCAACATGCTGTCCACTTGTGTAAAGAGTCAATATGCTGTCCACTGCTGTAAACAGTCAACATGCTGGCCACTTGTGTAAATAGTCAATTTGTTGTCAGTGTTTGTAAACTATTAATATGCAGTCCACATGTGAAAACAGTCAACAACTGAAAACAGCCCATATGTGAAAAGTCCACATCTACAACTGAAAACTGTCTGCATGTGAAAACAGTCCACAAGTGAAAACAGTCTATATATGAAAACAGTCTCCATCTAGTCCACATCTGGAAACCGTTTCCATGTGTCCACACCTGAAACAGTTGTAGAAACAGTGTACATGTGAAAACAGCCTGTTGCCAAGATATTTCTTGATCTCAGAGATATGATCACTTGCACCTGGCTCCAATCTACAGGTAAATGCAGTCAGCAGTCACATCTGTCCATCGGCAAAGCCACAGAAGAGACGTGAGCAGTCTGCAGTCTCACCTGACCTTTGGCAAAGCCACAGAGGAGACGTGAGCAGTCAGCAGTTTCACCTGTCCTTTGGCAAAGCCACAGAGGAGACGTGAGCAGTCAGCAGTCTCACCTGTCCTTTGGCAAAGCCACAGAGGAGATGTGAGCAGTCAGCAGTCTCACCTGTCCTTTGGCAAAGCCACAGAGGAGACGTGAGCAGTCAGCAGTCTCACCTGTCCTTTGGCAAAGCCACAGAGGAGATGTGAGCAGTCAGCAGTCTCACCTGTCCTTTGGCAAAGCCACAGAGGAGACGTGAGCAGTCAGCAGTCTCACCTGTCCTTTGGCAAAGCCACAGAGGAGACGTGAGCAGTCAGCAGTCTCACCTGTCCTTTGGCAAAGCCACAGAGGAGACGTGAGCAGTCAGCAGTCTCACCTGTCCTTTGGCAAAGCCACAGAGGAGACGTGAGCAGTCCCTGTTGAAGCTGAGTGCTGACACAGCACCATACTGTGCCCCCACTGCCGTGCTGCCCAGACACCACTTCAGCACCTGCTTTGCATCTGACACACAATATAACACGCTGTCATATGGCCCACACACCAGTTCAACACCTGCTTGGCCTCTGACACACACAACATAACACAGAAAAGATATTCTCTGTGTGTGCGTGTGTGTGTGTGTGTGTGTGTGTGTGTGTGTGTGTGTGTGTGTGTGTGTGTGTGTGTGTGTGTGCGCGTGCGTGCATTCTTTTCTTTTTTTCTTCATGAATGCATTACAGCCAAAGCTGACTGTGCATCAAGATAAATCACACTCGGTTAGTGAGCAGTCAATGAGCATAATAATAGATCCCTTTCGTTTATCTCACTGTCGCACAGCGACAACCGATCAGAGTCAGCTACAAAGTTCTACAACTCCTCAAAGCGGATGTAGGGGGGAACGTGCTGACACTGACTTAGAGCGTGCTGAGATTTGACCGGGCTGAATCATTTTAGATGCCCACAGACTTCGTAAAGTTTCCAGCTAATTCAATCCGTTGACTGACAAAGAAGCTCTGGCACCTGGCTGGCCATTGTTGTTATTATTTTTAATTTGTTCCCTTCGGGGTGAACCGGTAGGGTGGGTAGGGGGCATTTAGTGTACGCCAGCACAAGTGCGCGCTATCCGCCTAGGTGTGTGTGTGTGTGTGCGTGCATGTGTGTGTGTGTACGTGCACGGAAACCTGTGAACACGTGTGTGTGTGTGTGCGTGCGCGCATCAGTGCGAGTGCATGTGCAGGTGACACTATGAGTGCGGGGTGATTGTGTTTCAGTGTGCGTCAGTTTCACTTTGTTTTGTATGACTAAGTATGTGTAGTGATGTATTATTATGCTATTGCTTTTGTGTGTGAGTATCTACTCGCACCCATTATTTATTTGCTGCAGGCTATAGTTTTTTGACTGTTGTGGTTTGATGGTGTGTTTACCATTAGGTTTGTTGGTAGTCTGCCGTTTCTATTAATTTTGTCAGGTCAAGCTAAGTACTTCCTTATTCCATTTAAAGGAACAAGCAACCCCCCCCCCCCCCCAAAAAAAAAAAAAGAAAAAAAAAGAGAGAAAAAAGTGAAAACAAAAGCAAAAACAAAAAGACATTAAATAAAAAATTAAAAGAAGAAAAAAGAAAGAAAATGACCATGTATAAATGATTCAAAATTTAAGAAAGCGCCACAACAGGCGGATAATACTGATATCATAAACATCATTAGATAGAATAATATTGGTTACAGAAATGCGCTGTAAAATAAACAGTAGCTCACACATTGAAATATGATTAATAGGCTATATACGAGGCACAAGTATAGTCACTGTTCTCATCCTGTCCACCTTCACACCCACACACCATTTCACTGCCTCCCATACATCCACACGCACACATACATAGACCCACCCTCATATCTCAGTCTCTCTCTCTCTCATAGACTGACACACACGCGGGCGCGGGCGCATACACCCACGCACGCATGGCACACAAATAATGGACCAAGCTGGGGAGCCTCATAAATTATTCCTAAAACAGGATGAAAATTGGCATGGAATTAGTGAAATCTGTTACAGAGAGAGAGAGATAATTAGCCTAAATGATTGGACATAATTATAGCAAATTTAAGGGAAGAGATCAGAAATTAAAGATTTCAACACACTCACCCTCACATGCACACGACACTCGTGACACATCCTGCCGGTGAAACAGCCTAATCAGTTACTGCCCCTGCCTCCCTCACGCACATACATGTTCTCGTTCTAACAACAGTGGTATGTACTGTAGTAATTAAGTGCACAGCCTTGAATAAGATGGAGAGGGGAAAAATATACAAAAATAAACGTAAAAAAACAAAAACTTCATTCTCAACAGACTGGGCAGCGGATCATTCTCGAGTCAGCGCCATGGAATACGATACTTTGCCTTTATACTGAAATTAAATGACAGACATTTCGTGGGATTCCTGGCTTTTATTCAACCAGTGGTGCAGTGGATTACACGGCAGTGATCTTTTGCGCCCATCTTGTCGCCGTGAAATGCAAGGTTTTCACTACTACTAGTACTAGGGAAATACAGCTATGCGATCGGCCAGCAGCCCAGCTGACGTGTTCCCCCTACTTCAGACAGATTGCACATGCCAGTCCACTTCTCATGCGCGAAAATCTAAGTGAAAGGGGTCTATTGTCTACACTGCATTCAGGGTTTGATAGTAAAATGATTTTTTTTTTTTTTAAGTAACAACACATGTCAATATAATATATGCAACCAAGCAAAGAAGGAAAGTACACCCTACCAAAGACGAGAACCAGTCCATGTGATGTTCCAATAGCAATGAGTGCTGACACAGCCTGACAACAAACAAAAGCCATCAGTTTACAATGTAACTTGGAAAATGCACTGTGTTCTGTCTACATATACTTTCATGAACCAGCCGAAGACAAACACAATTCAACAAATCACATGAAGAAAACAACAAACAAGCTGTTCATGGCAAACATCACACGTTGGAAGAGGATTGTGCAAAATGGAGAGAGAGAGAGAGAGGAGAGAGAGAGAGAGAGTGTGTGTGTGTGTGAGAGAGCGGGGGGGGGGGGGGGGGGGGGAGGGGGGGGGGGGGAGAAGAGAATTCAAACTCAAAAACTTTAATACTCAAGGCTAGTAGTGTTAGGTTTATTTGGACATATCTAACAGTAACAGCCAATCCTTGCTATACTTATACACAGAGAGAGCACGAACTTGAAAACTTTATTTTACAAGGACTGTAGTTCAGGTTCAGTCAAAAACCTAACAACTAGTTCTTTCTAAGCTACTGATGAATAAATATCAAATTACGGGCATTATTTATATATTATATATAGGCAGAGAGAGAGAGAGAGATAAGGTCAGATAATACTTAAGATAATCATTTATGTGCAAAACTATTTTCTGACCTACTCCCATGTGTACCTTAAATGCCATAGAAATGAAACTTACAATAGCAGTGGGCATTCCTGCATCCACTCGGTCCTGAAATGACAGACAATGTCACAAACACCTGTACAGGTACTGCACACATCCTACAGAATACAGACTCTTTATTATCTGTCAATAACATCCAAAATTTGACTTATGACTGCGTAAAGGATACCAGTACAATAACACACAGTATAATACATGAACATAAGTACACATAAAACACAAAGTACTTTATCTTAGAGTCTGGAGGGTACACACACTCTGAAACAGCCAACCCTACCAGTTAAACGCATCAACACTAGCACTCAAAGGTCAAGCATTTTCAAGAAATAAGAAAAGTACAACTCATCAAATTGAACCCAAACAGACAAAATAGCTACTTATCTTTATTCAGACCAGTACTATCACATAAATAACATAGCAAACCCTCACATTAAAAGACAGCAAATACCGGTCACCCGCATCTCCAAAACCCATGTGGAACAGTTTCAGTATATGCATTACAACAGGTACATCTCTCCTCAACTGTGACCTTCATTCTTTTGAAGGTTGCATTTGTATGAGAATCGTGTGGACTAGAGGAACCCGAAAGCATTTGTTTTATTTCATGGATTCTTTGGATTTTGTAGCGTGTAGTGTACTGTTAGAAAATGCACTGCTCCATTTAATGAGTACCTTGGTTAGCTTTCATTTTCAACTAAAATATCATTAAAAAAAAAAAAAAAATTCATTTTGGATACATGTACTCTGTAAATTATTGTTAAGGATTTTCTCAAGTTTAAAGTTTTTTTACTTTTAATATCAATATCCAGACCCTTGATATACTTCTTTACAGCCTGAACATGTGGCAGAGTGGTACTTTGAGTGTGTGATGTTTGTTTTCTCACAATTTGTGGGGTTTGATATTGGATACTAACTTTGGGTGTGAACTTTGGGTTAGTAAACATGGTGTTTAGCCTAGAAATTTACAGGCTTGGTATCACATCTAGTCAAGAATTGAGTCTTGATTATTAATTGTATTTAACATGCTGTTTTATTGGATTTCCTCATTAGAATTTGGATGTAGTTTTTGATTATTAGTGCACTAATAACTGAGGAACATTGTCTTGAAAAGAAGTAGATGAATCTTGTCAAATTAAGGTAGTAATTATGTTTGGTGTCCTTACAATGTTATGGTGACACACTTCTGCCACATGTATAATTTAGCAAGTTCAGAGTTTGTTTCCGTGTTGCAAGTGCAACAAGAAAAAATCACGCATTTCATGTTTAGTGGGCCCTAGAAGTTCTCAGCTCACAGCTCACTATATGATACTAGCTTAATATGATCTAGTAACAGGTTTGGTGGTCATTTGCAGAAGTTATGTATTGGGAAAAGGAACTTTTGTCAAATTGAGAAGCTATGTGAATCTATATATTTTCTTAATGTAATACCGATATTGTTCCTATGGTATCTGACAAGTTTAGTTTCATGACACCTTTGCTTGTTTTGTTGTCATATGTACTTATTCTATTATTTTGTCATTTCATTTCTTTAGGGGTTGTAATCATGGTTTATGCAGCTGTGAAGTAAGTTTTGTGACCTTTTGCCTGCTGTCATATTTTGGAATATGTTAGTCAACATTGCTCTTTATAATGCTAAGAGTAAGAGTGCTGCATGTATTGACCAGGATTGTTTTTATCAATTATCTTGCGTTATATATTTTTCTGTTCCTAGTGTTTGTCTGGAAAGTTAGTTGTTTGTTTTTTAAGTAGTATTCCTGCTATTTTATAATGCTGATATAATTCTGGTTTGCAAGTTCTTTTATATATATATAATGTGTCTTTTTCTTTTTGGACAGGGTTGTGCCTGTGTCTACCAATATTACTATGACTTTGAAATAAACAGCCATGGTTCTCCTCAATGCTGGTGTCATAGCCTCATGTATTCCCCCACAAACCTGCCAGGGGCATAAACTGAAATACAGACATTACAACCCAGCAAATAACACACCCACTGTATGTAACATAAACTGAAATACATACATTACAACCCAGCAAATAACACACCCACTGTATGTAACATAAACTGAAATACATACATTACAACCCAGCAAATAACACACCCACTGTATGTAACATAAACTGAAATACAGACATTACAACCCAGCAAATAACACACCCACTGTATGTAACATAAACTGAAATACAGACATTACAACCCAGCAAATAACACACCCACTGTATGTAACATAAACTGAAATACAGACATTACAACCCAGCAAATAACACACCCACTGTATGTAACATAAACTGAAATACAGACATTACAACCCAGCAAATAACACACCTACTGTATGTAACATAAACTGAAATACAGACATTACAACCCAGCAAATAACACACCCACTGTATGTAACATAAACTGAAATACAGACATTACAACCCAGCAAATAACACACCCACTGTATGTAACATAAACTGAAATACAGACATTACAACCCAGCAAATAACACACCCACTGTATGTAACATAAACTGAAATACAGACATTACAACCCAGCAAATAACACACCCACTGTATGTAACATAAACTGAAATACATACATTACAACCCAGCAAATAACACACCCACTGTATGTAACATAAACTGAAATACAGACATTACAACCCAGCAAATAACACACCCACTGTATGTAACATAAACTGAAATACAGACATTACAACCCAGCAAATAACACACCCACTGTATGTAACATAAACTGAAATACATACATTACAACCCAGCAAATAATACACCCACTGTATGTAACATAAACTGAAATACATACATTACAACCCAGCAAATAACACACCCACTGTATGTAAGTTGTAACATAAACTGAAATACATACATTACAACCCAGCAAATAACACACCCACTGTATGTAACAAAGTCAGTATCTAAACCCTATATTAAACTCTTCAAGGCACAAGAAAGTTCCATGTTCATGTGAAAGATGAGAAATGTGACAAACTCCCTTTTTAATCCATCTTCTATGTAGTATTGTCTTATTTCCGACTTGAATGTTGTCATGATAAAACAAAGGTTCTGTCACAAGTTCTTCAGCCTTTACTGGACTTTGTAACAGAAGGTTTTATAAGCCTGTTGGGTATGCCACCACAAATAATGTTTCCTTCTTTAAGAGCAAGCAAGGTCCATGGACACCAAGGACTCTTATAATAGGAAACACAACAAACATATTTCCACTTATGATTATCATTTACAAATGTACATATCCAGATTAGTTTTAAACCATGTATGAAAAGTCGTATATCAAGTTGACCTAATCCAAATTAGTTTTAACCCATACATGAATAGTCATATATATATATATATCAAGTAGCCCTAATCCAGATTAGTTCTAAACCATGTATGAATACACATATGACCCATTCTCAAAACCTGAACTGGGATAATAGTCTCACGTTTGCCCATGCTAAAAGTAAACCTACGATTATGCTATGCATCTCAATTTAGTTTTATTGTGTTGTACATTCAATAAAGAAATAAGTATGATAACCGTGTGTTTGTTACTTGAGCGAAAGTGCGGTTTATTTGTGTGAATAAACTGGAATTCGTATAAACACTCCCTGTGAAAACATGATGCTGGCACCAATGTTTAAACGAACTTAAAGCAACTCGCCACTACTGAGCTATTTTTTTTAAAAGTTTTATGAACGAATAAAACTTTTATTCTTCATCCTATTTTTTTTTTTTTTAAGTGGAAATATTTTATGCGTTATTTATATTATGGAGTACTGAATATCGGCGATCAGTCATGACGTGTCCCATCATCGGTCAGATTTTTTTTTTTAAAGCTCGACTCGGCTCATAAATGAATAAATTGCTGTAACAAGTCCATCAATGTGGGTGTCTTTACAGCAGGAATAGTTTGCATCATTTATTTAAACTGTTCTGTGGTTTATTTAGCTTTACTCTCCATGTTTTTATTTCGACGATAGTGTCTTGTCATCATGACCAATCAACAATCAAATTTGAAACCTAAATGAACTACTCAATGCAACAATATGTTCCAATCCTAGTTTTGTAGTACCAGGTGACCCGGAAGTAGTCAGCTCTGTTTTGATGTAAAAAATGGCAAAAACCAGGCATGGTTAGCGATTTACTTTTCTTGTCATTGACGAATCATGTCCAAACATTACAGCACATCCAATCATAGCATTACAGCATTTTTACACAAGTTTCACACTATTTAGTGACTAAATGAGTAAATCATGGCTAATTTCCATGTACGGAATGATCAATAAGGCAAAATGTAGTCCACATCGAAGGCAGATAGTTTCAGTTGCACACTGTTCAAATTTGAAGATGATGAGTTCAGAGTGACAAAAGCAAATTCCTGTCATAATCACGACCACACACATGGATGGTCAACTTTACCAAATTAGGACTGAGATTTCACCAAAATACTTCTTTAATTAAAAATGCTTATTGTTATTATGAAACACCAATCTTGTTTCAGCTTTTCAAACAGAATTTGGCGACTGCTTTAGAAATGGAAAAAAAAAAAAAAAAAAAAAAGTCAAAAGAAGGAAAAGTAAAAGAACAATACTTGATGCATAATAGTAATACAGTAATAGTTTTTAGCACCCTGCTATATCTGTCATGCTTGTATGATACTGCAGTGTCAAAGTTTTGACTGCATCAAAGTAGAAATAAATCAAATGTGAAAAATGTATCACATAATTCATTAATAGACTGTTCTGAGATTTTTGATTGGATGTGATGATGACAATTTTTCCCCTTAATCTCTGATATTATTGAATTTTCTACATTTTGTTCTGGTTGTTATACTGCATATGAAATAAACAGTGTTTGTATCATGTATAAGCTGTGTTTGTTAATTACTGTCAATATTTTGTTTAATGTAAAGCACAAATAATTAAAGGACTTTTGTTGGACGTTACTGATGACATGACATTTTCATTCAAAATCATTGAGAAAAAAAAAATCATTTATGAGATAAGTCTTATTTCAGCTGGTGACAGCAACACACATCTTTCAGTTAACTTAATGTATATTTAACAACATATGCTGATTATGTTTATACTTTGTTTGACTACTTTTCATGTCATCAGTCACATCCAATCAAGGTAGGCAGTTTCAATAAAATCGCCTTCAACATCAACAATTGGCCACAAGCTATCTTCTAGCTCTTATATTTAGGAAATATAAAGGTTAGACAACCCACTAATACTAAAATTTCCATTTATAAATGCTATTGATTTATTCCCTCTTGTGTCATACTTCACAGATGACATTCTGAGAATGGATCATATATCAAGTAGCCCTCATGCAGATTAGTTTTAAACCATGTATGAATAGTCAGATATCAAGTAGCCCTAATCCTCCTTTGTTCATAATGTTTATGGCAGTTTTGCTGCCAGTCCTATCCTGTTTTCTGTTCCATACAAATTTAAAGCAACATTTTTGCAGTCTACCAGAAAAAAACAAAAAAACATATGGTGGTATTTGGCAGTAGCATCCATAACTTAATTTTCTCTTTGTTTTTTACTCACAGCGGCAGACAACACCTGTGCTGACACACTTTTTAACTTGCTTGGCTTCAGGACAGATCCATGAATAGTTTTTGGAGCTCTCAGTCTGAAACACACAGCAGTTTTATCAATATAGACACACAGTTAGGGTTAGGATTATGCGACTACAACAGTATATATATATGTATATGGGTTCTTCTTCAGTGGTGGTCCTAATTGGTAGTCACTCACTTTGCAACAGTTTTGTTGTAAACCAGTTCCTTTATTTCACACCAAATGGATAAAATTCCCTTTGTTATACACCCAAGAAGCAATGAGAGCAATTTGGTGGAAAAAAAATGTTTTGTTTATTTTTTATTAGTAAAATATACTCCCATGTCACGCAAAAATGGCGGCCAAAAACGGGAATGGCAATACCCTGCTGCTTGTGTTGGAAGTTACTTCATACCAGACAAAAATATTCAGACATATCTAATTTGTTTGCAAAGTTGCAACATGCAAAAGTACCAGAAAGCTAATTTCTGGCCTGCTGAGTATGTCTGTGTACAATAATGATGGTTGAAAGTGAGCATTACGCATGTTTCATGACCCGTCACGTCATGAAACACGCGTTCACTTCCAACTTGCACAAGATCAACGATGCGAACCGGGGAAAACACTGTTGCTATAAATAACAAAGCACTATCGATGCCGAGATCTGAACACCAAAGTTGCCGTATTATTTCCTAAAATGCATTAAAAGTGCAAGGAAAATTTTGCGTCACGGGTGAAATGTCCATAACGGCAAAAACAAAAATTCGTGAAACGAATCCAACAAATAAAATAAAATCTTCTAACTGCAATTTTCAAACGTACCATGGGCATCTACAAACATAT
The DNA here is from genome assembly GCA_963584105.1 of Alviniconcha strummeri. Taxonomy (NCBI): domain Eukaryota; kingdom Metazoa; phylum Mollusca; class Gastropoda; family Provannidae; genus Alviniconcha; species Alviniconcha strummeri. The sequence goes on along the minus strand of CAUZXP010000303.1, from coordinate 46,890 downwards.
TGATGACGTTGTGTCACGTGATACGCATGGAATTTGTGAAAGGGCACTTTTACCACTGCGCGTCACACTCTGACGCAGGAGAAACATGCGTCGCTGGGCTGTCATCATTGTCTGCTAGCACACGATTTCACCCAATCTGGAGGCTACCAATGACACAGGTAGGTGAAATTCCAAGCAGTTATAGTTACTTGATCATTTCAGACTAGTATTTTATACAGTAGCACTCTTTATTTATAAATACAGTGTTCAATGTGTTCGATGCACCCTCTTGCAGGCTCATCTCTGTTTTGTCACATGAAACATACGTCTCTTGCCGAATCATTATTTCGTGGTTAGGAACCACAATTATCAAAAAGTAGGCATACGTAGGATCAAAAACAAACATGTTTAGTAATGGTTGCAGTCATTTCAAATTATTTCTCAGTCCATGAACAAGGAGAGAAGAATTGGTCAAAACATAACGTTCGTTTCTGGTGACATGGAACCGGACAGAAGTTGATTCCGTGACACAAAACGTGCGTTGTATCATCGTGTTGCAGAACGTGCGTTGAACAAATCTTCCCTACTTTGTTTTGATTTCTGTGTGAAACTGAGACTGTATTAATGATGAGGTAACTTTGAGATTCTTTTGATTTAAATTTACCGTCTTCTTTAGGATTAGAAACGATACTAACTTAACGCGACATGGTGTGCTTGCAGAGTTTTTGTTTGGAATTTTTATTGTTGTTTCTTCTGTCCTGTTTCAGTAGTGACATGGTGTGCTTGCAGAGGTTTTTTGTTTTTGTTCTGTTCATTTTTAGTAAAGTTTACTCATTTAAGCTGGAAAGAATTCAACATAATATTAATAATATTAATGTACTGAGTAGACTAGAACTGTACTACTACTTGCGTTGTTTTTTCTTATTCATGTTGTTTTATTTTTGTTTGGTTCCTGGGGTGGAGTTGGGTGGGGGGGGGTGGGTGCATTAGCATTCATGAAAAAGACAGGGGTCTGAGGCAGCATACTATTAACTATATATGTACTAGTTTACTACATCTTGTTTTTCCATTTCCTCCAACTTGGATTGCTGTCTCTGAATCAGTGAATGTGATGTGTTGTGGACTGCAACTTGTACTGTGATTTCACTTGTTGGCTCTGTTAAATCTAGGTTCTACTTCTAGTCTACAAGGTTTCATCTGGAGAAGTGCAGATAAAGTTCCTGCATGAAAATCAGAGCAGCTTCTCATTCCCTGCAACTGATGACATCCCTTGGGTGCCTGCTGATCAGCTTGCAAAACTAAGCCACTACAGAACGGTGTCAAATGCAGCTGGATTTTTTGCAGAATAAAAGTTGCTTGAAGTTGTCATTGTTTTGCATGAGAACAGATGATTGATTAAATTTTCATGTTAAGTTTCAGTCAATTCATGTAAACATTACTAGTACTGCTCATCACTTTTTTCTTTTTTTTTCTTCCTTTTCTTCTTCTTCACATACGCAAAACTTGTCAAACTGAAAAAACAACAACCACCTTGTCAAACTCAAAACAAATGCTTACATACATGTAATGTGTACAGATGTATACATGTTCCGGGCCATGACCCTATAACCTTTTCTTTCTGGTCCTTTTCCTTTTTGACTCTGAAAAAATACATTTTCTACATGCTTTTAACAGTTTCCAACCTGAGTGATTATTGAATGTCATGTGAAACATGTGTTACATGTCACGTGAAACATGTGTTACAATTCAAAGAACATCTGAAGTTGAGGAAGTGTTCCAATATTACTTTGGAATATGTCCACAGCATCAAAAACTAACAAGAATAAATACTTGTTCATGATCCATGGTGTTTGTTTGATCTTGAAGGAAAAACTTTTCTTTCCATGTCACGCATGTTTCAGTGTCAGTTTTGCGGGTAGGCTGTTCTACTCTCAAGTGGATGAACCCTCTTAAAAACTGCACTTAGTTACTCCTAATGATTGTTATTCAAAACCTTTCAATGAAATAATAAGGTTCTTGTTCTAAATATTACATAATGATACTTTTATGTCACACCGAAACATGCGTTATGTTCTCCACTTGGACATGTTCGAAGCCACCCTAACTTGCAGTCAGGGTCGTAACTGCTTTTCTTTTAATTGTGCCTTAAAATAGGATGTATGTGGAACACAACAAGCCTAATTGGGATAAGCTGCAAGTTATTTCAGTTTTGACCTCTGATTCCCCCTAACTAGGACCAGCACTGAAGAAGAACCCATATATATATATATATACACACACACACACAGAGTATATGTATGATGTACATGATGATGTAGCATTCAACCAGTGGGATATAGAACTCTTCAGAAGAAGAGGAAAAGAAGGGGAAGCGAAATGGCGGACATGATTTTCATCTGATTAGCCCATCAACCAAACCATGGTGAAAGCAACGCAAGCCCCTCTCCACACCCACCCCTGTCCCAAGAGACTGTACAATCAATAAGAAAGCCTTTCAGAAAACTGTCACTTCCTTGAAGCAAAAATGGGCCACAGGACTGACCCACTGACCTACTCAGGCTACAGGACTGACCAACTGGTGCCACAGAACTGACCCACTCAGGCCACAGGATTGACCCATTCAGGCCACAGGACTTGCCCACTCACGCCACAGGTCTGACCCACTCGTACCACAGGTCTGACCCACTTGTACCACAGGACTGACCCACTCAGGCTGCATGACTGACCCACTATGGCTACAGGTGAAGCAAGAGTACAGCAGAACCAGTGGTACAGGAACACTTCATCACAGCCTGTCCCTTTTAGTTCTATGGGACATTAGCTTCACTTTTCAGAGAATAACATATCCTGGCCTCCACCCTCAAAGTCACTGTACCCCCACCACAGAACAGCCCTGTCACTGTACCCTACCACAGAACAGCACTCTCACTGTACCCTCACTACAGAACAGCCTTGTCATTGTACCCTCACCACTGAACAGCCCTGTTACTGTACCCTCACCACAGAACAGCACTGTCATTGTACCCTCACCACAGAACAGCCCTGTCACTGTACCCTCACCACAGAAAACAGCCCTGTCATAGTACCGTCAACACAGAACAGCCCTGTCACTGTACCCTCACCACAGAACAGCCCTGTCACTGTACCCTCACCACAGAACAGCCCTGTCACTGTACCCTCACCACAGAACCAGCCCTGTCACTGTAACCTCACCACAGAACCAGCCCTGTCACTGTACCCTCACCACAGAACAGCCCTGTCACTGTACCCTCACCACAGAACAGCCCTGTCACTGTACCCTCACCACAGAACCAGCCCTGTCTCAGGACCTCCAGCTGTTGCAGAGTGGGATGGTCTTCATTTGGGGCTTACAGTTACACACACTAGTTACAAGAAGCTTATGCCATGAATATATAATAAATAAAAATAAGACCTACACTAACCTTTCCCTTCTGCGAGTTTCCATGCTCTCCACGCTAGAGATTGACGAAGATTCTCCAGAGTCTGCTTTGAGTAGCTGCACAGCCACTGTTGCCAATGGCAACTCATCTTCCTCCAGCAAACCATCATCTGACTAGAATTTAGAAATGAACAGTAACTGTTATCTTTGTCTGACTGACCCATCTTTCAAAATCAATCCCTGAAAGTCAAATACAATTTCTCTCAAAATAACCCACCAATTTTTTCATTTAATTTTTACATGAGATACAACACAACTTTATCAATCCATTGCAGAAATTACATGATCTGACATAAAATTTATTTTGTAATAAAAAATAAAACATTGCGCCAGTAACACATGTTCTCACTCTTCCAAATTACAATCAACAGGCACAAAAGTTGCCTCCCATTCACTCCCAAACATTCATCCATTTTATCCCAACCTCATCATCCCCACATCCCCATGTCTAGCTGCTGCATGTGGGTGGAGTAGTGCGTCTTGTTAGCCAAAATTGTCCTCATTTTGTTACTAAAAGTAAAGTGACTAATCCATGATAAGCTGTGCCTATGCTTTCCTACGGGGAAGGAGCTTGTATATTTATGTACAATGTTTTCAGCAACTGCAGCATGTAGTACTCAAATCTGATTGATTGTTGCTGTGAGATTGCAGGATAAATGAAATGAGTCTACTCTAACACACCAGAACAATACAATTTACAATTACACTTTTAACATGCTTTCACTTCGGGAAATACATTCATACAATTTTAAGACAACAGATATCTCCATAATTAATTAAGAAAAAAGCTAAGAAAAAAAGGCTCACTGTACAGATTTCACTCATCATTCAGCTATCTTTAACACTCTCTAGCACTGTCATAGTATAACACACTGGGCAACACAGCACAAGCTGAGTCTTTTCAGTAAAATGGCTAAAGTATATTTTACACAGTACCACAAGGAATACTAATTTTATTTTTAATTTATTTGCTTATTCTTACTCTTTTTTTTCTTCTTCTCACTTTTTGTTTTTGTTTTGTTTTTTAATATAAATAAAATGAAAAAAAAAGCTCTGTTGGGCTTACCTCATTCAAAATGCTCTCAAGTGTTGGGGGTTTCTCTACAGTTGGAAGATCAAATTCTGCATCATCCAAATCAAATCCCAACTGAAACATCAACAACAACAAAATAACAAGTATTATATATAATATAAAAATATATATCACATGAAATAAACTGGTTTCAGGAAAATTGTTGTTCAGACAAAGTCAAAGAGAGAGAGCAAAAAAAGAAGAAGGTACCAGTATAAATATCAAACAAAAATCTAAGAACAAGTATGTTACAAAATGAATTAATGCGTAAGTAAAATGCTTCAGTTGAACATCACGTAAATCAAACCTTTTCTTTAATTTCATTTCCTGACCAAAGCTGTTCTTTTTAAGACTAATCTTCCAGAGAATGATTGCTCAGAATTCTGAAGATGAACTTGAAAACTTTTGGTGGACTTCTTTTGACAAATTTCCTTGTAAACTTGAAGTTGTACCGGGACAATAGATCTGATTCTGATGGTTACATTGCTCCGACTGTCTGCAACTCACCAGTAGTGGACCCGAGAGCTTCACTCTCCCTCTAAACTTTCACAGCTAAACTAACAATACATCTCTTCCGACAAGCTTTCAGACTGATTGGTACATGCTCACTGCATGCTGCCTCTCATATCCACTTCTTCATACATGTGTGTGTGTGTGTGTGTGTGTGTGTGTGTGTGTGTGTGTGTGTGTGTGTGTGTGTGTGTGTGTGTGTTACTTTCTTAAACATGTTACCATGGATATTTTTCTTACTTAATGTTGAAAATGTTGGAGTATGTTATGAAACCTTAAAAGACAGAATGAGTTTGTGTAGACCAGAGTGAGAGAATAGTATTCTACACAAAGTTATTATTATCATTATTATTATTATTTTTACAATGGATAAGTCAAAAATTTATAAGCCAAACTTCAGCCAAGTTGAACATGTTTTCCCCTTTTTGAAGCCAAGCATTTCAAGTCTATCTCATTGTTGAATGTTCCCAGATTTCTAACTTAGCTGCTGGCCACCTACAAGCTTTGCAACATAAACCTTCTGGGCAGGCGGTGGTTGTGTTGTTGTTGTTGTTATTGCTGTCTGTAGGCAGGGTTAGTTTATGCAAATGCTTTTCTTTTTTTTATGATAGAAGGTTTGCAGATCACTGCATTTCTGACATACCAGCTCTTGACCCTCCCTCTATGGGCTGACCCTTTACCCCACATACCCTTCTCCTGGCTGTCACACACTTCATTTAACATTACTATTATTATTGACTGCCTTTATATATATATATATACAGCACTATTCTCTGCTTTTGAACACACTCACTGCACTCACACCACATGTAATTCTGAATAAGTGACTATACACTTTTTTTTTATAGCGCATTTTTCAATATCCACCACAGTGGTGAATTGACAGTGGCACTGACAGCAATATTTGGTTGTTGCATGGCTGGTGCCACATGAAACTGCTGCTGTCTCGGTGCAAGTTCTGTGTACAACATACAATCAAGCACCAGTTTACAGTGTCACTTCATTCAAAGCCACATAGGTACTAGGGTGCATGTGTGTTTATCTGTAACCTGCCACCTGCACTTTCGGTAGAATGACTGGGATCCTTTACATGCTGCTGTAGCAACATGGGGATGGAATGGATAAAAAAAAGTCAGCACAGGAAGCTGAACATGGAGATGAAAATTCTCCCACCACTCCTGCAGGGACTCAAACCTGGGACCTTTTGATCATGAGTCTGGCACTCTAACTACTCTACTAACATTAGATGGAATCCTCCCATCCCTAGTATGAGCAAGCAATGCTTGTTTTAATTCATGCAGAAGAAATAGTTTCTATTTCTCCCTCTCTCTCCAATATTTGTTTTGTTCCATGGAAGGAGACATAATTATAGCACAAACTGACAAAGCTGCATGCTAAAAGTAAAACCTCCCAGGCTGGGAGCACTGCACAGTCTGCAGTGGTCACACTCATAGTCTGGAAGAAAGGATTCAATCATTATTATTAATAATAATCAACTTAATTAAGAACAGGAATTCAGCAATACATGGCATTGTTAATGCCAGTGTTCATCACTGATACTGAGACAGCAGTAATTTACTAATTATGTAGGAATCTGGCAAAATTACATTAAGGGTGATTAACATGTTCATACTTTATGCTAGGTTCAAGAAAGCGCTCCTTATTTTCAGTGTTGGGGTTCTCCTTCTGTTTAGACTGTAGTGGTGTTAACTCAAAGCTGTATTACAGTTTGAACTTAGCAAACTTCCAACACTGGAAGAAAAAGGAGGGGGGGGGGGGGGGGCTAGGCAACGGGGGGTGGGGGGGTGCACAAATGCACAAGAGAATAATAACAATGGAAACAAGGTAGCACTTTCTTCATGTCTGAGCGAGAGAGATTGGCCTGAGAATCTTGACAAACCAACGCCGTTATGATATTTGATAATGACTCGAATATCAATGATGATACCTCCATTTAATTAAGCAGCCAAAAGTGCGGCATAATCGAGCAGTTTTTGTTCAGTGGAAGGTGGCTGCCAAATCCAAAGAAGCAGCGTTCCCTGGAGCAGAAAATAAGTATCTAAATAATTCACACTGTCAGTGTCACTCCGCAGAACTGTTTTCCTCAACATTTCCATGGAACAAAACAAATATTGGAGAGAGAGGGAGAAACAGAAACAATTTCTTCTGCATGAAGTTGAAAAAAATATATATAAAAAAATGAATGTAGCAGCCTACCTCGTTAATATCAAAGCTGACAGGTTTGCTAGCGATCGCTGATGAGGCAGTGTCGCTTTGCCGGTCCGGCCCCTCCTCCATGATGATTGCGGAAGTATTGCGGCAGTGCCTTCCCTTGTATCGGGCACGCACGATCTGTGTACAACCCAAATCCGGTTTGGGGTTTGGTGGAACCACTGAGCTAGACAGTGGGTGGAACACAAAGCGACACACGATGGGGTGTCGGCACTGTAGCGGGTGTCGGCGACACAAGTGGGATTTTAATCCTGTTCACTACCAAGGCGCGCTTGTCGTTTGCATGTCACGGTGATTTGGGAGCGGGTATAGCTCAATGGTTAGTGTCACGTCATGTTTGCTCGTGTACTGCATGTATCAGCCGCGGGTGAAACAGACTTTCAACAGTAAACATTGGAACCGTCTTGGGGAGCGTGCCTGGTTATTATTAGCCAATCAAAAGAGACCACGTGGGTAAGGAGAATAACTCACGATGATGATAGTAAACATAAGTATATGGTTATGTCTCTTTACCCATGCCATTTCAATACAGAGTCGGCCCCAAACTCCAAGCACTGACTGGTTTACGACATCCTTCCTTCAGCTACTGCCATATCTAGTTACGCCATAGGATCCAGAAAACTGTCAGCTAACGAGCAGTTTTGTTTTGTTTTTGTTTTTGTTGGTGCTCAGACTGTACTGAGCAAGTTTGTTACAAACCATTCAGATAAAACAAGGTGTGTCATTTATAGCCTCCAACGAAGTTTACACTAGCACAAATAAAACCACAATCGTCTGAATCGAGACGGCACTCTTTGCTTTTAGCCGGGGTGGATGCGTCTCATGTTTACGTGCGTGCTTTGGCGCTACGTTGCTTATACAGTTATACATTAGTACCCGAACCTTTCGGAGGGCGCTGATTGAGCCGGTGTGGCCTAGCGGTAAGGCGTTAGGCTGGTAAGCGGAAGGACCTCGGTTCGATACCGCTTCGGCTCTCCTTTCTCTTCAAAAAGGTTGTGGTTTGTGGACACTGTCTGGTGACTTTGTCCAGCACTTCCTACTGAAACATTAAAATGGCTCTCATCGCTGCCCATCTTAATGCAGAAGTTATTCTGGTGGTGACAGTGTAGCGATAGGTATATAATCTCCCTCTCCCCCCCACCTCCATACTCCCTTTCCCCCCTTCTCCCCGTCCCTAATACTAGTAAGCCGTACGGTTTCTGTGGACGTTAAGCACCATGTTTACTTACTTACTTGGAGGGCGCTGACCGCGTCGCTGGACAGCTGCGCGGAGATAAAGAGTGCCCATTCAGTGGCGTAACTAAATCTGGCAGAGTTTGGTAGAAGCCGGGCCGGTGCGGCCCCAAACTCTAAGCACTGGCATACGACATCCTTCAACCACTGCCGTATTTAGTTACGCCATAGGGTCCAGAACTGAACTGTCAGCTGACGAGCAGTTTTTTTGTTGGTGCTCAAACAGTAGTAAGTTTGTCACAAGCAACTCAGATTATGCCAGACGTTTGTTTTATAACTGACCATGTTGCTCACGCCAGCTCAAATAAAACCAAAATCGTTTGAATCGAGACGGAACTCTCTATTTTACCCGGGATGGATGCGTCTCATGTTACTTGCGTGCTTGGGCGCTAGGTTGCTTCCACAGTCATATTAGTACCCAAACCTTTCGGAGGGCGTTGGGCGCTAGGTTGCTTCCACAGTCATATTAGTACCCAAACCTTTCGGAGGGTGCTGACCGCGTCGGTGGACAGCTGCGCGGAGATAAAGAGTGCCCCTGCAGTGACGTAAGTCTTGCAGAGTTTGGAGGAAGGTGCCGGAAAGCGATGCTTTCCAACACCTTCCTCCAAACTCTGCCAGATTTAGTTACGCCACTGCAGGGGCAATCTTTATCTCCGCGCAGCTGTCCACCGACGCGGCGGTCATCGCCCTCCGAAAGGTTTTCCCCCGTTCTTAACTGGGCGAATGTTTCTTCGCGAACCTAGTTGGAAGTATTCGGCGACGCTAGTTAGTTCTTAATTGGGCAAAGTTTTCTTCGCGAACCTAGTTGGAAGTATTCGTCGAAGCTATATTCGGGGTCCAAAAATGATGAAAGTATAGACTTGACTTTAGCCTACATTTTCGATTATGCTGTCTACTGCAAGTTCCGGCCGAAGCTTGCATCTCATTACAAGCCAGTTGAGAACGAAGTAAAGTTTGGACTGTCCGAACCATGTTCGGCGAACTAAAAGTTCAGTTAAGAAACGAATCATAGTTCGTCGAACTGTCCGAAGTATGTTCGGCGAACAAACATTCGCCCCAGTTAAGAACGGGCTTTAGGTCCTGATAAGACTGTGGAAGCAAGCACGTTAAACATGAGACGCATCCACCCCGGGTAAAAAAAGAAGAAAAAAGTTCCGTTTTGATTCAAACGATTTTGCTTTTATTTGACATGGCGTAAGCAACATGGTCAGTTATAAAACAAAAACGTCTGATATAATTTGAGTTGTTGGTAACAAACTGACTTACTACTGTTTGAGCACCAACTGAAACTGCTCGTAAGCTGACAGTTTTCTGGGACTTATGGCGTAACTAAATACGGCAGTGGTCGAATGAAGGATGTTGTAAACCAGTGCTTGGAGTTTGAGTCGGTCCTAGCCCATAACCATCTCAGCAGGGCGGCCGACTCCCTGGGCGTACTGGCGTTGAGCGGTAGGTGAGGAGGGCTAAGAAGATGTCGTCTTGCTTCAAGATGTCCGTTGTCCTCACCGCTCTCTCTGCTGCCCTGTCAAGTTGCTCTGCGGGTAGTGGGGGCTCAGTGCTTCAGTGTGATGTGCTGGAAACTGCATTCCTTGGCCGGAGTTGGAGAATCAGTGCACGAAACTCAGACGACGAGAACTGAGCTCCGTTAACTGAAACGACGACTTCGCCGGTACTCCATGCTGTGCGAAGAAGTTCGTCATCTTGCCGATGACAGCAGCTGTCGTCATGCCAGGGAGGTAAGCGATGTCAGTGTATCTGGAGAATTAGTCAGTCTGGAAACTGACTGTTCTTGAAGTCACAGATGTCACAGATGTCAACTCCCGCCTTTTGGAAAGGGCTCTCTGGGAGGGTTGAGGGAAGCAGCGGCTCCCTAATCTGTGATAGTCTCTTCTCTATGCAGTGTCGGCAGGAGTCAACTCGTTCCTTGATGTCCCGCCCGGCCAATGCCTGGCCACCACACCGATTGTCTGGCACGTTCGCGACACTTCGCGATTCCAAGATGCCGGTCATGAATGCGTGCGATGATTTCTTTCCTCGTGGAAAAGGGAATGACGAGGCGGTCACCCTTCAACGGGAGACCGTTCCATGTGCTGAACTCGTTTCTTTCTGCGAAGAGATCTCTCTCTCCGTTGACGGTGTATTGCAGGGACATCGCCAGGTTGACGTCTTCCTTCGTGCGTTGCCTGATGAGCTCCAGTCTCTCATCAGACGGTGGTCATGACGAGGTCACAGCGCTCACATGCAGACTCACGTCTTCCATGTCGCTTCGATCGGATCTCTGTAGAGCGCTTCTTGACAGAGAGCATCCGTGACGAGCACGCCCTTCCCCGGGTGGTACGTCGCTTCTGGCATGAAGCGCATCAGCATGCGCTGACACCGTTCGGGGTCTCAGACAGGTCCTTCGTGTTGATGAGTGGGACCAGGGGTTTGTGCTCTGTCAGTATGACGAAGGATTCCAGGCCTACTGAGTACCTTTCACACTTTTCACACGCCCAGACCGAACCAAAGCATTCCTTTTCGTTCTGAGCTGTCCTTCTTCAGCTTTGTTGAGCGTTCTGGAACTGAATGCGACGGGACGTTGACATTCTGGGTGTTCCTGGAGTACGACTGCTCCCAGTCCATAGTTGCTAGCTTCTGCAGTTACAGTGGTTGGCTTGGTGGGGTTAAAGTCGGCCAAAGTCGGCGCTGTAGTCAACAATGTCTTGACGCTGGCGAACGCTTCTACTTGCGGAGGACCCCACTGCCATGCGGTTTCTTTCTCCAGCAGCTGGTTCAGGGGCTTCAACACTGAAGACAGATTGGGCAGGTAACGGGACAGGTAATTCACATTTCCCAGGTACCATTTCAGCTCACTCACGTCCGTCAACTGTGGCATTTGGACGACAGCTTCAACCTGTGACGAGTCAGGCTTCACACCATCCTTGTTGATGATAATGTCCAAGAACTGAATCTGATTCTTGTGATATTAACTTTTGTCGTTGTTCAACTGTAGACCGACGTCTTGAAGTCTCTTCTTGACTTGGTTCAGTAGGAGAGTGTGCTCTTCTGTTGTCGCTGAATGACAGAGTATGTCGTCGAAGTAGCAGACAACACCCTTGATGCCAGACGTGATCTCATTCATGATCCTCTGAAATATCTCTGGAGCCGAACTGATGCCAAACGGTAGATGGATGAAGAAGTACCTGCCGAATGAGGTTATGAATGTAGTCAGCTTCGCAGTCTCTGGATCTAGAGGAATCTGCTAGAACCCTGAGGCAGCTTCGAGCTTGGAGAAGACTGATGAGCCCTTCAGCGGATGAATCACATCGTCCACGGTTGAGATCACGTAACGTTCTCTTCTCACCGTCTGGTTGAGTTTCTTCAGATCTGCGCACTTCCGGATCTTGCCGTTGGGCTTGACGACTGGTACAATCGGAGCAACCCACTCTGTAGGTTCTGTCACAGCCTGGATGATCTTCCTTTCCTCCATCCTCTTCAGCTCTTCCTCAAATTTGCCTAGCAACGAGATGGGAATCCTTCTTGCTGTTGTCGCCGAGTATGGTGTAGCGTCTTCTGTCAGCTTGATCTTCACGGGAGTGTACTTCGCACAAAAATCGCAGTGTTGATTTGCATTGCACATGCCCTAGTTCTATTCAGCAGGATGTCTGTGTCATTACTGATGACATAGATTTTAAGTGGAACGTTCTTCGCCGTGGCAATTTCAAATTGTCCCATGATTTGCATTTCTCCCCCTGTGCTCTGTGGACTGAACTTGGTTGGTCCTAGTTTTGGCCTGATGACATTGCCCCCGTATCGATCTTAAACGAAACGTCTTGTTCACATATATTCAGTGTATGACGCCATGGAGATCCCTGTTCATTCCCTAGGCCTACTGCTCCAAGAAAATAAGGCTCTGTTCCACTTGCCTGTGGTTTTTCTGCGTAACTCTGTGACAGCCCTGCATGAACTTGGTTGACTGCTTGTGTAGACTGACAACAACGCGCAAAATGTGACATCTTCTGGCACTTGTGACACTTCTTCCCTCTTTGAGAACAATTTCCTTGTTTGTGCACTGTTGCACACATGAAACACTCGTTGTGACTGTGAGCACCTGTGTCTGCATCAGTGGGCCTATCCCTATGGACTTTTCCCCTACTTCCAAAGTGTCTGGGACCACACCTATCGCCACCAGATGACCTGTGTCGCTGAAAGCATGTAGCGGCGTCCATTGTTGCTGGACCCTGTCTCTGTTCTCTCATCTGCACGGCTCATGTTGACGAGCCATGGCTGTAACCTTAGCTAGATCTAAATCTGGTTCAAGTTGCAGTTTCTGTGATAGGTCCTGATCTAGCATACGAATTTTCTGCAAATTCTGCAAAGTTAGAAGGTTTGTAAATACAGGCTGCGAATGTATTCTTGTATGCTCTCCCCTTCTCTCTGGTTTCTTCTGTGGAAAGTGGCACGTTCGTGAATCACGTTCTTCTTTGGAACGAAGTACTTGTCAAACTCTTGCAGAACCCTTTCAGAGTTATTCTGCTGTTCTGTCAACGTGAACTGACTGAAGATTTTCTCTGCATCTATCCCCATACTACAGATCATTCTGCAGTTTGGATGCACGGCGATAATGCATGAAGCGTTGACACCATGTTATCCATCCAGTGGGCTCATGAAAGTTGATGATGTGATGTGGAGCTTAATGTCATCGGATGTCAGGCTCACATGAAAGTTGAAAACGGTCGGGAGGTTAAATTCCGGCATCGCTCTACTACTAGTTCTTCACATGTACTTCACATCTAGGCTAGACTGTAAGATTGAACTCTTTACTCGCTAAACAGTCTTTCAACAGTAAACATTGGAGCTTGTCTGGTTATTATTAACCAAACAAAAGAGACCACATGAATAAGGGGAATAACCCACCATGATGATAGTAAACATAACTACATGGTTATGTCCCGTTATTGTATGCACCTGTTATTTCAATACAGTTAGAGCGCCGGACTCGTGATCGAAAGGTCGCGGGTTCGAGTCCTGGCAGGAGCGGCGGGAGAATTTTCTTCTCCAGGGTCAACTTTCTGGGCTGACTCTTTTTTATGTATCCGTTCCGCCTCCGTGTAACCGCAGCTGCACGTAAAAAATCCCGCTCATTCTGCCAAAAGTGCTGGTTGAGCTAAACTGACACGCATGCACCCTACATATGTGACCTTGCATGAAGTGACGTGGCAGCAGTTTCAGTCGAGTGGCACCAGCCATGTGAACCAAACAGAACCAAACAGCGCTGTGGGTGGATATTGGGTGGATATTCAATGCTTTTTACACGCGATTGGTGTAAAAAGCAAACCACTCATTTAGAGCCACTCATGTGAGCCGATTTGGCCTAGCGGTAAGGTGTTAGGCTGGTAAGCAGAGGGACCTCGGTTCGAATCCGCTTCTGCTCCCCTTTCTCTTCAAAAAGGCTGTGGTTTGTGGACACTGTCTTGTGACTTTGTCCCTCACAATTAATGAAACATTAAAATGGCCGTTCATCTTATTGCAGGAGTCATTTTGGTGGTAACAGTGTAGCGATAGGTATATAATCTTCCTCGTGTTCGTGGCTTGATGAATAATGAGCTTCGCTGTGATATGACATTCGCGGTTGTCTGAGCGTAAAATATCAGTTGTCTTTCAGTGCATCTGCAATGTGTTCGTTTGTGGATTTGTTTTTTTGTTTGTTTTTTTTTGTTTTTTTTTCGTCGGACACAAAACGGACTGCGCTATTATGGTATGTACTGATTTTGCTAGTTGATCTTAACTGGATACGATACTGACGCTGTCAGTGACTGCTAGACCGCTTCTGGCATACGTCGACGGGAAGAAATGGAGAAAACAGAATATGTTTTTGAGGATAATCTTGATCTTATCTTGATGGTTACGTCGACTTGGGCTATGTCCTGGCATAAATGTCGACGGAAAAACGATTTAAAAAAGGGGATAATCATTATTCTCAAAAATCAAATGTTGAAAAAGAGCTAAAACAGTCTACTGTCGCTTTAGTTCTGGTCATGAGTTGAGAGGAGGTCTCGGCAGAGACTGTGAATTCAAGCAGGTTATTTTAGTCTCTCATAGTCGTTGGGAAGAAGCTTATGCGTCTGTCTTGCCAAGTTTAAACTTCATTACTACGGGGCCCCGAAAATGCAGAGCTAGGGAGCTAGGTCTGCGGCGAAAATATTTTGGTTCATGGAATCTTTGTGGAGTGTCGGCGAACCAACTGTCGGCCAGTTAGCTCTATGACAAAGCTTCTAGTTTATGTCCACTGTATCCAACCTCTGTCCTCCAAAGTGTCGTCATTTCACACACGTCAAAGTAGTCACACGACGTAAAACTTGCAGCTTCACGTAAAACCTGTCGAAAGATGCGTACATGCAAGTAAGAGCAAGAAAACTGCACTGATTTGTGTTTTACGATTTGTCAGTAACAGATGCAGTAGAACCTTTAGTATGAAACAATCAACATAGCTGCTTCTGTCAGTGAGATTATTATTTTTGTATGAATGACACTTCAAGTTCAACTGCATTTGAGCTACATGCCACATACTTTACAAGTGTCAAGACCCTCCCTTCATGGCCGCCTACAACAAAAGCTTTGTTTAAGTCTGGATGCACGTGGCTCTGGATATCCTTCTTCGTAGAATCATAGTGAACCAGGCACTTTCACCCACTGTGTTATGTTTTTGTGTATCTACACAACGTACACTTGTGAGTGAACTTGGATCACATACGTTTCAAATTCTGCCCATGCGCTGACAGGTGGGTTCTGTATAATTAGAGTTGTACCTCGTCTTGCAAGGTTAGAGTTAACGTCACACTCCTTGGCCGTAAACTACACAAGGTTAGAGTTCACGTCACACCCCTTGGCCGTAAACTACACAAGTAAAAAATCACCAAGTGTTGAGAACCTTCATGATAAGGGTTAGGCCTACCATCTTTCTGTCTCTGTCCTTCATGACAAAACACATCCTCTAAATTTTTGCTTCCAGCAACTGCCGTCGGGTCGACGACTGAAAGTGCCACTGGCAAAACTTGAAAAGAATGTTTATAAGAAATCTTTTATACCCACTGCTGTTTCAGTTTTAAATGCAGAATTTTAGAATTTTAACACGTTTCAAGTGATGAAGTGTGTGTGTGTGTGTGTGTGTGTGTGTGTGTGTGTGTGTGTGTGTGTGTGTGTGTGTGTGTGGTGTGTGTGTGTGTGTGTGTGTGTGTTTGTGCGCGCGCGTGCGTGTGTATGTCAGTGCGTGCGCGCGCGCGCGCGTGAGTGTGTGTGTGTGTGTGTGTGTGTGTGTGTGTGTACATGTGTGTGTGTGTGTGTGTGTGTGTGTGTGTGTGTGTGTGTGTGTGTGTGTGTGTGTGCGCACGCGCGTGGATGCACGCGTGTTCTGAACATTACTCATGTGATTGCGGGTGTATGTCAGTGGAAGAAGTCGGGGCAGGCGAGTGGGGAGAGAAAGTGAGAGCGAGATTTTTGCGTATTTTATATTTATTGTTATTTTAAAGGTACCTTCTTGAGCGCATGTATCAAAGGAAAATGTTCATTTTTATGCTTTGTATACTGATGAATAATAAAGAATTATTTGATTTGATCTGAAGTGTAGCCATACTTTTTTGATGACCTTGATCCCATTTTAAGGTCACCAATGTTTTAGAAACATAAACTACAGACAAAAAACTAAAAACTAAAATGTTTTCGTTTTTTGTTTGTTTTGTTTTTGGTCCAATGTAGTTTAAATGGTGTAATGTTCTGACAAATACAACTTGCTTTGTGTGACTGGTGAGTACACATTTTAAGGGAGATAATTAATAGCCCCCCCCCCCCCCCCCCTTCTGGCTTTGCATTTCAATGGGAGTCATCCGAGTTGCTCTTGTCGTTATTATTATTTCAGGACCAAACCGCTTAACTAGGCTGGGTTCTTGTCCATCATATCCAGTCCACCAATTCGACAATGGCGACCGCTTCGGTTTCGGTAGAGTCCAACGAAATGGAATGCGCAATTTGTCATGAACAGTTCACTGATCCCAAGCTGCTCCCATGCGGACATCTCTTGTGTCGCCTCTGCCTGCTGTCCTGGCTACAATCACAAGTTGATGCAAAATGTCCTCTCTGCCACTGCATTATCGTGGAGCCAGGGGAACAGGCAGGCAAAAGTGTGGAAGACGTTGTTGACGGCTTTCCTACCGACTACGTCATGGCTGCGCTGGTGGAAAGCCAGCAGCTACTGAACAAGGATCACGTGTGCAAGGCCTGCGTGTCGCAAGCTGCCACCTCGCTGTGTCTCAACTGTGGTGACCTACTGTGCTCTTCCTGTCTCACGATCCACAGCAGAATGGCGGCTACGCGTAATCACACTGCCGAGAACCTGTCCTCTCTAACGGCAGAAAAACTTGCCGCTAACCGCCGATACATCGGTACGAACCAAGCCGACGACACTTTTAAACTCTTCTGTCCCACACACGGTGTCGCCATCTGCCATATTTGTGCCACGTCACAACACGGCGGTCACTGTCCGGAAGTGAAAGATCTGGAGAAGAAGGTGAAGGAGGCGCGTGCAGTGCTGGCGGAGATGGCATCCATGCTGAATGCAGGCGAAGCAGAGCTGGATAAAGCCATCAGACAGCTAGACCAGCACCTCCAAGAGACAGAGAAACGAACACGAACTGCCATTGTTGAGATAGAGACAACGTGTGATCGTCTGGAGTCGGCGATCAAGGCGTGTCGCCGTCGTCTGAAGGAGCTGGTACTGGGTGCAAGGGCTGAGGTCGACGAAGCGGTGCAAGCCGGGAAGACATGTCTCTTACAACGACGAGGGAAGCTGACGTCACACAAGCGTGTAATACAACGAGTGCAGGAGGTAACATTTCGCGACGATCCCATGGACATGACCTCTGTCATGAAAGCACGTGTGGACAACCTTGACTGCAGCGTCACCTTGCCAGCCGATGCCAAGGTCGTTACCATGGCAACACTGGTGATCGATCCAGAGACGGTGTCCAGCTTGGAGGGAAGACTGTTAAAACTAGGTCAGGTCATGATTGTTCCTGCTGATGTCTCTGCTCAGGTACTTGCTTTCTGTCAACTCTCTCTCTCTCTCTCTCTCTCTCTCTCTCTCTCTCTCTCTCTCTCTCTCTCTCTCTCTCTCTCTCTCTCTCTCTCTCTCTCTCTCTCTCTGTGTCTTCAGCACTCTCCCTGTTCCACTCCTGTCTCTTTTCCTCTTTCAGTTGTTTTCTGTAGGTCTCTCTACTCCTCTCTCTCTATCCCCACCCCCTCTTTATTATACAGGAGAGTCGAGCGCGCGCGCGCGCACACACACACACACACGCGCGCGCGCACACACACATCTATAATGACACGCATGCCGACACTCGCACTCACACACACACACACACACACACACGCACGCACACACACACACACACACACACACACACACACACACACACACACACACACACACACACACACACACACACACACACACACACACACACACACACACACACACACACACTGGTAATAATGATGATGAAACTGGCTATGATGATGATCGATGGTGCCGATGCTGATAATTCTTGGTCTACGCCATTGCAATAAATAGCAGGCACTAAAAGTAGTATGCGGAAACATTATTGTATACTCGACAGGTACCATTTGCAGTGCCGTTGTTCCGTTTCCATGAAAACCGCGGGAAGAACATCGTGCTGAGTGAAAACCACCAGTCGGCAGAGAGGATGGGCAATGACAGAAATGGCGGTATCGTCCTGTCCTCTAAGCCCATGGTCATCAACTGGCTCTACGAGGTGAAGCAGGACTATACAGCCATTGTAACGACGATAAGCATTACGCTTTATTGTCTCATTCTTTTCATGGACGCACAACCACAAAGTAAAACAAACAAACAAAAGTCAAGAACAAAAGCTGTGGATGTTGGTGAATTCTTGCAGTCATTTTCGAGTACACATTAACTGGTAGGCGAATAAATGGATCTGTTGACATTTGGCCGGCAGCTAGAGTGGTCTGGTTGGTTGGCTGTGACAGAGGTTGACCGATGGGTTGATTTGATTGATAGATGGTTGATTGATATGAAGTTCCTTCGGTCTCTAGAACATTGCTGGCCCTCGTTTGGCCCGTTCCTCACCAGGTGCAGCTACTAAAGAGAGAGGCACTGAGCGGCCAGTACCTGTGGACTGGGGTGGTCACCGCAGCCCCAGACAACCTGGCGCTGCCTGACAATGCCGGCCAGTGGACGTCTGCAGCTGTTGTCATCAATAAATCTTCTGTCTATGTCAACGGTAAACGTGTAAGTTTAATGTCTCCGATTTTCACTCATTGTTACCCTGTGTGTATGTGTGTGTGTGTGTGTGTGTGTGTGTGTGTGTGTGTGTGTGTGTGTGTGTGTGTGTGTGTGTGTGTGTGTGTGTGCGTGCGTGCGTGCGTGCTTGCGTGCGTGCGTGCGTGCGTGCGTGTGTGTTGCTCGCCTCATCCTGAGCAAACGTAAAACTGACCACAGCATACCTCTATTTCAATCTCCCCACTGGCTCCCAACCCAACAAAGGACTGAGTACAAGATAACCACTCTCTGCTATAACTGTATCACGGGCACTGCTGCATCTTATCTCTGTGACTGTCGTCAGCTTTACACACCCTCCCGTACTCTCCGCTCTGCTACTCTCAGCCTCCACATTCCTCGCACCACGACTCTCCACTGTTGGTTCCCGCGCCTTTTCTTTTTTCGGTCCATCTACATGGAATGACCTTCTCCTTTCTCTCTGACAGAAACCATCTCTGGACTCATCAAATGTAACCTAAAAAAAATATTTTCTCAAAACTGTAGACCTGCCATGTTTTCCGTTCCGCGCTGCTGTCTTCACCCGTCTCAAGTTTCTGTTTGCTGCCCGTTTTAAGCTGTGTAAATAAAGCTTTGTATAGTCAGTAAGCCCGCGTGCGGGTGCCTGTGTGTGTGTGTGTGTGTGTGTGTGTGTGTGTGTGTGTGTGTGTGTGTGTGTGTGTGTGTGTGTGTGCGTGCGTGCGTGTGTGTTTGTGTGCGTGTGTGTCTGTGTGTGTGCACGCGCGCGCGCGCTCGCTTTTAGTAGTCTCTCTGGACACGATTTTGCGCTTTACGAATACTTGTAATTCATAGTATGTCCAAAATGTGGTAAGTAAATTAAAATATCAAAGAAACTAATAGACATGTTTACATTGTTTTGTTTTTACATGTTGAAACATATGAAACTCGGAGACAGTTCCTTGAAAACCCAGCCAAAAGTATTATCTGTATATGAAAAGTCTTAATGTTTATATGGCATTGTTTGCCGGTGTTCCGATGTTTTCAAAGCAGCAACGATCTTAGAGATGAACTCCGGGTTGGAACACTGCCATGAAGGAGAATACCATTTAGCTGATGAGGCCTGCTACACCAGATGACTCCCGTACCTCCATTCAGAAAATAACCTTTTATTTGGTACAATTCACCAAATTATCCAAGAAGAACTCGGTATAAAAAAGCTGTGTGCAAAGTGTGTACCCCACTTCCCGACAATGGACAAAGTTAGATGAACTAAACACACGTTTGCCATTTTTAACATCAAAAACCCAACCGATTAACTGATGCCACAGAAGAAGAAACTTATATAACGGTATGCCCTACAAACAATTTATTTTATTTTATTTTATACTATTATTATTATGGTGTGGATGGATGAAGCGATTGACAGACCAGGATTTCAGAGCAAGAAGCCGCTCTTCACTATATGTTTGACGTGTCATCCATATTGGACCCTCGTGGTCGACATTCTGCCACGCCAAGACGACAACAATGACCAGCCACCACTACACAGGAACAGCACTGACAAAAGTCGCTAGGGCTGCCATGGAGCAACTTCCAAACGCGGGGACCGCAAGAATATTGTACTCCATCACAATGCAGCTCCCCACAAAACAAGGGACACAATTCAGTGGAGAGCGGTGATAGCTCAATGGCAGAGCGACAGAACGTGATCGAAAGGTCTCGGGTTCGAATCCCGGCAGGAGTGGCGGAAGAATTCTCTTCTCCAGGGTCAACTTTCTGTGCTGACTCTTATTTCGGTATCTTCTCCCCCAGTCCTATGCTACTACAGTAGCACGTAAACGATTCCGGTCCTTCTGCCAAAGGTGCAGATGGCAGGTTACAGCTAAACACGAATGCACCCCACGAATGTGGCTTCGAATAAAGCGACACTGTAAACTTGTGCATGGTTGTGTGCGTAACATGCGCCGAGACAGCAGCAGTTTCACATGGCACCAGTCACAGAACAACTAAATAGCGCAGTAACCACTTCTGTAGATATTAAAAACGCGCTGTGTAAAGATGCAGTCAGAGTCGTATAATTATGACTAGAGCGCAGTGAGCCTGCTCGGAAGCAGAGAGTAGCTTGCAGTATTGTGAAGCACCTAGGGCTCGCCTCGTGATGAGACGCTCAACGAGTGTTCCAAAGCGAAAACACAACAACAAAAGAAGAGTATCTTGAGGGGAAAAAAAAAGTGACGTGACTTGCCCATGTGCCCTTTTTTCCCCCCTTTTTTTCTTTTCTTTGAAGAGCGGCTTTGCTAGAAAGACGTGTTTGCCACCTTGAAAAAAATGGTGAACTCATGCTAGACCCTGTTTATAATAACGCAACGCCTCCTCAAATGTGCTGAGGCTACTGCAACTCTTTGGACAGCAACTGGGAATACTCTGTAAATCCCAGAAAACGTTATTGCTGCAAGTCGTTTCGTTTTGGAGTTATAGCATCCCTAGCACAGCTTCTTTTTGTGCTGGCCCTAATGAAATCTGTTATTATTAGTATTGCGCTGCTGTTTCATACAGACAGCAGGTAGAGAGTCCCAAACTGATTGGAAGAGTGACATTCTGATTGCTGTGTCCTTCTTGAGACAACGTGTAGAATGAGGCTAGAGTAATGTCCACGTGTTGCTTGAGATACCAGGTAGAGTGTTAGATTAGTGAATGTGTTGGTTGAGACAGACGCCTGGTATGGTGAGACTATAGTTACTGCGCTTTGTGTTCTGTTAGTTACACACCAAGGTGGGACAGAATCTGGTGGATCTACCCTACGACAGCCGGGTGGGAGTGATGCTTGATGGCACCAACTCTCTTCACCTCTTCATCAACGGACAGGACCAAGGAGTGGCCGCCCCTGACCTACCCCAGCCCTGCTTTGCCTTCTTTGACCTCTGCGGGCCTTATAGACAGGTTGCACTGACTCACTGACTGCTTTTCTAGCTCTAGTCTCCGCTCTCCGCCTGGTTTACTGCACTCTCATGTTCCCACCGTTTAGAACTCGTTGACGGCCCACCGGAGAACTTTCAAAGCTAAGCTAAAATCTCCTCTCTTCCATGAAACTTACGACTGATTTGTACATGGTTACTGCTAAAATCCAATGTGTGTGTGTGTGGGGGGGGGGGGGGGATGAGTATGTTTTAGGTCATAAGTTTGATACAATGTTTATTATGGCGAGAGCTGGACAGTGTGTGAGTTGGGGCGGGGTGATAGTGGGTGTGTGCATGGGGTGCTGGGAGGAGCGGGGCGGGCTAATTCACGAGATGATGTCTTGCCCTGTATATTGCTGCTTTTCATGTTTATTTTTCTTAGATATTGTTAGTTGTCATATATGTAGTACTCTCTTGAATATTACCTTTGAATTTTTCTCACTTGACATTGAACATTCGGAGAATGCTGTAAAGCGCAGTGAGTTTGTGTAGATCAGAGAATAGCGTTATATGAAAACTATCTATTATTAGGCTGTTATGCTAGGTTGTCTTACTGTTTCCATAATCCGCCAAACTCGCACATAGACTAAGGGTCTTTAACGTGCGCATGTGATCTTCTAGCATGTGTTTACAGACGGGAGACCAAAGTTTATAGTCAAACCGGATAGCTTACGGATATATTCTGCTTAGAATATGACCCCGGAGAAGTCTCGGGGTTGGCGCGAAGTCCGGTACACAACACACACCGGCCACCCATTCATTAGGGACCAAGCTCGATCACCTTCTGCCGTGTTCTTTCCCTTTGTCGTACCGTTGTTTTGTTTCCCCATCTCTTAAATTCTATTTTGTGTTGTTTCCCATCGCTTACCTTCCCGCTTGTGTTGTTTCCCATCGCTTACCTTCCCGCTTGTGTTGTTTCCCATCGCTTACCTTCCCGCTTGTGTTGTTTCCCATCGCTTACCTTCCCGCTTGTGTTGTTTCCCATCGCTTACCTTCCCGCTTGTGTTGTTTCCCATCGCTTACCTTCCCGCTTGTGTTGTTTCCCATCGCTTACCTTCCCGCTTGTGTTGTTTCTCATCGCTTACCTTCCCGCTTGTGTTGTTTCCCATCGCTTACCTTCCCGCTTGTGTTGTTTCCCATCGCTTACCTTCCCGCTTGTGTTGTTTCTCCATCTCTTTCATCTGTGTTACGTTCATTCCTCATCTCTTGCCCCCACGGAGCCGGCTTCCACCCCTTTCACTCCTTTCTTGTGTCTAGTTTCTGTCTACCGGCCCTTTCACCTATATTTCATTCCAAAAACTCTCTCCACGATGCCTATGTTTTTAGCTCCCTTCTGACAGCAGCTTTGTGTTGTTTCCGCATCCCTTACCTTTTGTGTTGTTTCCTCATCCCTTACCTTCTGTTTTGTGTTGTTTTCTCATCCCTTACCTTTTGTGTTGTTTCCTCATCCCTTACCTTCTGTTTTGTGTTGTTTTCTCATCCCTTACCTTTTGTGTTGTTTCCTCATCCCTTACCTTCTGTTTTGTGTTGTTTTCTCATCCCTTACCTTTTGTGTTGTTTCCTCATCCCTTACCTTCTGTTTTGTGTTGTTTTCTCATCCCTTACCTTTTGTGTTGTTTCCTCATCCCTTACCTTCTGTTTTGTGTTGTTTTCTCATCCCTTACCTTTTGTGTTGTTTCCTCATCCCTTACCTTCTGTTTTGTGTTGTTTCCTCATCCCTTACCTTTTGTGTTGTTTCCTCATCCCTTACCTTCTGTTTTGTGTTGTTTCCTCATCCCTTACCTTCTGTTTTGTGTTGTTTCCTCATCCCTTACCTTTTGTGTTGTTTCCTCATCCCTTACCTTCTGTCTCCTTTTCTTTCTCCATCCCCCGAAGGGAGGCCGGGGATGTCTGATGCCAGTCTACTGTCTGCAATTTGAGGGCTGTCATTTGCTTTCCCTTTCCTGTCTCCTCTCTTGTAGTACTGGCCACGCTCCCTCCCCCTGCCTCCCTTCCCTCCTCCAGTCGTGATCACTTGCTGTTGAAACTGAAGTTCGCTTAACAGTGCAACTTCTACTTTAACAAGCGGACTAACATTTGAAGGTACAAATTCTTCAAACATTTGTGTTTGATGTTTATGTGTTCATATGTTTTGTTTTATGTTTGTTTTAGGATTAGTTTTGTGGATTTAAATTGAGAATGGGTTTATGTATATGAGAAGAGTTTTGGAATGTGCATTTACTTATAAAGGAGTACGATTGTTCTGAGGTCACCATGTGCGGTTGACAGGACGTTAAAATCAAATTACTAACTAATGACTAATTTTCTCCATCTCTGTCTTTTGTTTCTTACCTCTTCTCTTCTTTCCCCACAATTATTTGATCTTTCCTGTTTCCCAATCTCTGTCTTTATTGTGTTGTTGCAGATCAAAGCACTACCCATGAAAAACGTGTTCATCAGTTGCTGAGGCAACAAAAGAAAAACATTGCTGCATAGTATACAGGGAAATTACCTTGATGGAGAGGGAAGGGGGTGGCTGGAACCTCGATAAAAAAGAAAAGAAACAAAGGTGGTATTCGTGTGATATACGTTAGATACGTACTGTTGTTAATTTTTCAGCTTTTACTCCAGAGTACTGTGCATTTAATTGTTTGCGTATACATTACTGTTGGTCACTTCACTGATTATTTTTAATGTAAAATTGCTGTAGTATTTTAAGTTTTTGAAGCTTTTTATAAATGCAATATGTAAAATCTATATTATTAAACTAATTTTCAAGGCTATTCTTGATGAACTCATATGGTTTTACATAGATTGAGTTGGAAGATTTTTTCTTCTTCTTTTTTCTTTTTAGAGAGAGGGCGTGTGTGCGTGGAAGAGGCGGGGGCCCGATGCTATACGTATTTTTACTCTTTTAACTGGGGAATTTTTACTCTTTGAATGTACTGTATTTTGGGGGCTGTTTTGCACGTACGTGTGTTGTGTGTATGTCAGAGTGAGAATGTGTTTGTGCTGAAACATTAAATTGTTCGGTCTGTCAGCTATAATTATGTACCATCGCTTAAGCTAATGTGGTCTGCTGTGTGTGTGTGTGTGTGTGTGTGTGTGTGTGTGTGTGTGTGTGTGTGTGTGTGTGTGTGTGTGTGTGTGTGTGTGTGTGTGTGTGTGTGTGTGTGACAACGTTTAATTTCGTGATTTTTTTCTCGTCTGTTTTATGAACAACTTATTAAGGCTACCTTGATCTGTTAGTTGTGCGTGTGTGTGTGTGTGTGTGTGTGTGTGTGTGTGTGTGTGTGTGTGTGTGTGTGTGTGTGTGTGTGTGTGTGTGTGTGTGTGTGTATGTGTGTGTGTGTGTGTGTGTGTGTGTGTGTGTGTGTGTGTGTGTGTGTGTGTGTGTGTGTGTGACAACGTTTAATTTCGTGATTTTTTTTCTCGTCTGTTTTATGAACAACTTATGAAGGCTACCTTGATCTGTTAGTTGTGCGTGTGTGTGTGTTTGTGTGTGTGGGTGCGTGCGTGCGTGCGTACGTGCGTACGTGCGTGCGTGCGTGCGTGCGTGTGTGTGTGTGTGTGTGTGTGTGTGTGTGTGTGTGTACATGTGTGTGTGCGTGTGTGCGCGCGTGTGTGTGTTTGTGCGTGTGTGTGTGTGTGTGTGTGTGTGTGTGTGTGTGTGTGTGTGTGTGTGTGTGTGTGTGTGTGTACATGTTCTTGTTGAGAGGGGATGTATGGGTGTGGGTGTGAAAGGTTAGGATGAGAATTATACTTGTGCCTATTATATATCAATCATCTCAATGTGTATGATACTGCTTGTTTTACAGCGCATCATCTCTAAAAGTAATCTGTAATCTATTTAATAATGCGTCTAATATTGACCTCTGCTGTGTTATTGCGCACTCTTAACCTGTGTCCTTTATACGTGCACATTTTTGGTTTGTTTTTGGTTTGATTCATGCGTGGCATCCACGTTTTCCTACAAATGGAATACAAAGCATTTGACTTGCAAGAGTTTGTGCGTTGCTGGGACCACGGACCTGCGTAACAAGCAAAAACTTAAAGGGGACAATGAAAAAAGTAATTTTTTTGATGTAGTGCCTCAGCAACAATTATATGAGGTCATAGCACTGTACAAATTAACAAATGTAATGTTATACGTTACTTAAAATAGCCAAAGCAATAATTTTAAATTATAAACTGTGTCTATATATATATAAAAAATTAATTTTAAAACACATCAGGATTATATATATATCGAGATAACCATATACTAAAAAATAGTTAAAAACAAATACAACAGCAGAATATATCCAAACACACCCTCGCACTCCCAAACACACCCTCGCACTCCCAAACACACCCTCGCACTCCCAAACACACCCTCGCACTCCCAAACACACCCTCGCACTCCCAAACACACCCTCGCACTCCCAAACACACCCTCGCACTCCCAAACACACCCTCGCACTCCCAAATACACCCTCGCACTCCCAAACACACCCTCGCACTCCCAAACACACCCTCGCACTCCCAAACACACCCTCGCACTCCCAAATACACCCTCGCACTCCCAAACACACCCTCGCACTCCCAAACACACCCATACATTGGGCAGTACTTGCAGAACTGTGACACCTACGTTACAAATCAAAGTAAACTTATAATGTTGGATTCCAACTCTGTTATAATCTGAAACAGAACGAGGCTGTACATCTTAAAAGGGATGTACCTCTGGTGGAGTACATGCGATCACCTCGTATTTACTGGCATTCCAGGTGAGAGTTGCTGTAGTTGTGTTTGTGTGACCTCTTTCGGGCGCTAATTCAGTCCCTTGTTTGTTGAGTCGTCATTTTTTTAGTGCATACGTCTGCCCTCCTGAATTTCCTTGGTGTGCCTGAAGCTTACGGAACATGCCATTTTTCTCTCTCTCTGTATTTGGACACTTTCCAGTCTAGTAGAAAGCTGGCTGATATATATGCATACACCACGTAAGCTTACACACAATTGTTTTAATGGTGGGTATGGGAATTGACGATGATAAATTTAGACCTAATCAATAAGGCGAAGAAGTGTCGGAATCTTAATTGCATGTCTGTGTGTAGCTGCCGATTGCTGTTGGTGCAGTGACGTTTAGACTTTGCACGGTGATAGTAGGGATGCTCCACCAGTTTCCGGACACTCGTATCTGATTGGACCTGCCAAACAAAATATGACTCCGTTTTTTAAGAACGTTCGTTCAGCGGCGATGCATATCATTTGGTGAAGCCAACTGCTCAACTCTTCAGCATAGGCTGAATCCGGCATGTCTTCAGCTGCAATCGTGAACGCTCGACATGCATCTTCTGCGTTCTCAAAAAACAGAGTACCCCCCCCCCCCCTCCCAATTTTTATGAAAGGAAGAAGTTGCGGGGAGATCGCGAATACGGTGGGTTGCCGCACCCCAACAGCTGCATCCCACTCTCGATGAAAAAGTCTACCGTTGATGCGGAGACGGCGAAACTAACTGGAATCACAATGATGATTTAATTGTGCTGTCTGATTGCTGTTGGCTGGAACGAGCTCCCGATTCTGCTGGTCCTGGTCCTGAAACACCTCAGCCGCTGGGAAATGTCACGCCTGGAGGCTTGAAAGGACAGCGCGTGGTTCAGTGGGTGCTGAGTGTCCCACAGGATCCTGCGCAGCTTTTTCACGGCAACACTTCCGTACATGGCACTTAGTGCTGTTGTCTCAGTCCCCTCGATCTTTGCTGCTGTCCTTGCTACCTTGTCCAGTCACTCCGTGTCTGCCTTCTTGGAGCTGTCAAAGCAGCACGCTTGATTGTAGAGCGTAGCATTTTGGATATTGTCTGGTAGAAGCGAACCAGGATCTTCTTGTCAACCTGTAACTGATTCAGTTTTCCGAGAAAATGCATGCGCTGGTTCGCTTTTTTCAGCATGCCTCAATGTTTGATGACCAGCCTAACTTGCTGTATATAATTGTGCCCAGGTACTGGTAGTTCACAATCATTTCCACTGGCTGGCCCATGATGACGGTCCTTGCTCTTCTGAAATCGATGATGTTGATCCTTGCTCTTCTGAAATCGATGAAGAATTCTTTGGTCTTGGTCACATTCAGCTCCAACTAGTTCCTATCGCACCACTCAATCAGCTCCTCCACGGCCTGTCTTTACAAGCTATGCATGAGAAGCGCCATTTCCTAAAAGACGAGTAACAATACGATTCGCGCGAACTTGGCCTAGTGCTTGTGCCATCTTCGCAGCATCGGTGATAACGAATAACCTATTAATAGAACTCTGCTGCAGTAGGCCTACACGATACTTAATTCTACCAGAAATAAGTACATCAGTGAAGTCAAACAAAATATACTACAAATCACTGATCAACACAGACTTACCTAAGCAACTCAAGACAGTGATTCATCAGAACACAAACAAAGTAACGCCAACGATTATTGTAAAAAAGGAAAGAAAAAAGAAAAGAAAAAAAAAGAGTTAATAAATCTTGTCACGTAAGAGAGCATCGGATATTTTGCTCGACCCCGTCTAAATCAACAGCCAGATGCCTGTTATGTCATAGACGGACTGGTGACAAAAGAAATGTGGCAGTAACAGTAAGCAACAGGCAGTAACAACGCAATCAGTGAAATTGGATTTGACAGGCAATAACAATGCAGTCAGTGAAACTGGATTTGACGGGCAGTAACAATGCAGTCAGTGAGACTGGATTTGACAGGCAGTAACAATGCAGTCAGTGAAACTGGATTTGACAGGCAGTAACAATGCAGTCAGTGAAACTGGATTTGACAGGCAGTAACAATGCAGTCAGTGAAACTGGATTTGACAGGCAGTAACAATGCAATCAGTGAAACTGGATTTGACAGGCAGTAACAATGCAATCAGTGAAACTGGATTGGAATCGGGTGGTGATCAACGGGCACCAGGCTATGGCCGGTCAGCGTGCTGTGCACGCAGTGTGACGTCAAGTTACACACAACTCGTGTTTCCAAACAAAAAGCGTCGCGTGCTGAGGTTGCCGGTTTACTGCCAGTACAGTGATGACATTGCAAGGCTGCGATAACCGGTTTACTGCCAGTACAGTGACGACATTGCAAGACTGCGATAACCGGTTTACTGCCAGTACAGTGACGATATTGCAAGACTGCGATAACCGGAGCAGGACTAACGTGGAA
Source organism: Alviniconcha strummeri (assembly GCA_963584105.1). NCBI lineage: Eukaryota > Metazoa > Mollusca > Gastropoda > Provannidae > Alviniconcha > Alviniconcha strummeri. Next base: position 17,992 of record CAUZXP010000303.1, on the reverse strand, counting down.
GTAGGCTACAAAGTGCTTGCAAGGCTGTGATAACCGGAGCGGGACTAACGTGGAAGTAAGCTACAAAGTGCACTTGCCCACACATTAATTTAGATGAAGGCATCATCATATATTAGTCTTCACACGAGAACATAAACATTGTTTTGTGCTTCTTCTCTTTCTTCCTCTTCTTTTTTTCTTTTCTTTCTTCTTTCTCTTTGTCTTTTTCCCCCAGACCCTAATGCACTGACGTTTCTCATTAATGTTCCGTCACACACCAAGCGTTCGGGGCTTTTCAGCCTGTAATCATTTTGTTTTTGTTTCTGTTCAGGCACAGTGCAGGATGCAGGATCCATGATGCCGGGGCAATCTACATTTCCGGCACACAGACAGAAAAAAAAGTGGCGTGAAGTCATTAGCCTGACCTCTGATCGACCCGGTGCACAGGGCGCTGCACACCCTGCAGCAGAACGATAGGTAAGCCAAGGACGACAAGGGGGATAATCACGGTGATTTGTGGTCTCTTGGAGTGAAGCCGCCAGCAGCTTCAAGACTTTAGCCTCGTTAGCTTTTCTCCGCCTTTTCACATTCTTTTTTAACATTGCAGTCGGTATTTCAAAGTATAACTCTTTCCCAGTGAAATATCCACGAACCTTTTCGAGCTGCTGTTGTCATGGTTGCTAGCGGACAGATTGAAAGGAATGCCGTGTTTTCAAGCTTCTCGTGCAGTTTGGCACTGAGATAAACTGGGGAAGAAAATACAGAGCCTCCGTCAGGCTGTTGAGACTACCCGTACGCGGTACCGGCAATAAAAATAATTCCAGTACCAGCCCTCAGTCAGCCGGTACACTCAACACTATCTAGGTCTAATAATGTGTCCGGGCTCCCCCTCTCCCCCCTCCCAATAACAGAGGTGACACTTCTTCCTCTTTTTAAAATAAAATTTCTGTTCACCACTCCAACCTCCACCCTGCCTCAACACGGTCTGAAAAACGAAGGTCACGCTGAGACGCTAGACTTTCCAGCGTCGAAGTCGTCTTCATGCCTGTGCCCCGGAAAAACTGTCATCCAAGCGTTGTTGTCCTATCTTCTGTCGCTTAACAGCTTGTGGTTTGATGGTTTTCTCAGTCTTTTCAGGGTTTTCTTCGTCTGAAGCGGACGATAATATAGACGATTCGGTCTGCGCTAGGCGAGAAAAAAAGCAAGAAAAAAAGCAAAAGAAAAAAGAAGAAGAAACAAACAAAAAAAAGTGTGTGTGTGTGTGAGAGAGAGAGAGAGAGAGAGAGAGAGAGAGAGAGAGAGAGAGAGAGAGAGAGAGAGAGAGAGAGAGAGAGAGAGAGAGAAAAAAAAAGAGCGACTGTACGCTTGGTTGAGCCGTACCGATACAGTCAGCTCTAGAATGAAAGCGGAGCGGATAAAATCGGACAGCAAAACTGATTGATCCAAAGTCCATATTAATATTTTGGGATCTGTCCATACGAGGGGGGGGGGGGGGGGGGTGCTGGCAGTGAAAGTTCTGACAGTTTTCAGTTTTGCTGGCTGATCAACATCGGAAGTTATCTTATCAGGAGCTTCCAGTTGCTACTGGAGCCAGGGTACAGCAAGTCACACAAAGCGGTCAGTTTCAGCCGGTACTTGCTTTTCTTTTTCTTTTCTTTTTTAACCGGGACAAGAGGAACGTTTACCGGTAAAAAAGAAAAGAAAAAAAAAAAAAAAAAAAAAAAAAAAAAAGAGGAGCATATGCCAGTACAGCGGAGGCTTCTGAAATAATTCTTATTTCTTCGCATGTCAGCATTAGTCAATACATGTCCTAGTTGCACCATTTGAATAGAGAGTACTGAGAATCTCATTTCCAGGCGCTGCCCCATTTAACTTTCCTCTTTACTGGCAGTAACACTGACCCCCTGAGGTTTGGTAACGCTCCTGCTACAGCATACTCTTTTTCCCAACTGGAAGCCAGCAGCCTCCTACATCTCCTGTGGTCAGATGCACAACAACACTACTGTGAGCATCATATGCTACAACTCAGAGCAATAATACTATGGACATCTTATTCTGTAACTGGAAGCAGTAATACTATAGACATCTTATCCTGTAACTGGAAGCCATCATACTATGGACATCTTATTCTGTAACTGGAAGCAGTAATACTATAAACTTCTTATCCTGTAACTGGAAGCCATAATACTATGGACATCTTATTCTGTAACTGGAAGCAGTAATACTATAGACATCTTATCCTGTAACTGGAAGTCATAATACTATAGACATCTTATTCTGTAACTGGAAGCAATACTACTGTGGACATCTTATCCTGTAACTGGAAGCAATAATAGTGTGGATATCTTATCCTGTAAATGGAAGCAGTAATCCTATGGACATCGTATCCTGTAACTGGAAGCAATAATCGTATGGACATCTTATCCTGTAACTAGAAGCAGTAATCCCATGGACATTTTATCCTGTAACCGGAAGCAAGAATACCCTGGACATTTTATGCTGCAGGCGGAAGCAATAATACTGTGGACATCTTATTCTGCAACAGGAAGCAATAATACTGTGGACATCTTATTCTGCAACAGGAAGCAATAATACTGTGGACATCTTATTCTGCAACAGGAAGCAATAATACTGTGGACATCTTATCCTGCAGCTGGAGTCACTGTCAATGTGCACATCTTATCTTGCAGGCGGAAGCAGAGAGAGAGAGAGCGAGAGAGAGAGAGAGAGAGAGAGAGAGAGAGAGAGAGAGAGAGAGAGAGAGAGAGAGAGAGAGAGAGAGAGAGAGAGAGAGAGATCAGACAACAGCAACAAAATTGCTGCAGTGGCAGCGCCGAAAAGGCCTGCGAAAATGGCCCATACATAAACTTCACCAGAGGTGCATCCTCAAAACATATACCTCTGTGGGCCCTACCTTGTATTCACTGGCATGTCAGGGAGAGATACGGCAGGCAACTCGGGTCTTTGTTGTTGTGTTTGTATGACGTATGTCGAGCGCTAATTAACTCCCTTGTTTGGTGATTCTGCATAGACGCTGGGTGCCTCGTTCTGTTTCATACCATAAGAAACTGTGTTGGGGCATTGTAAAACATGTACAGTGTGACGGAATACAACACTGTTAGTATTTAAAAGTTATATATGTTGCTACATTTTACGGACATGTAAACGTTAATAATGTTGGGTTATTGCAACGGCACACAGAAGTAGCGTACACTGGCAAACTGCGCGAATATATGAGAGTAAAATTCGTTCTGTGATTGTGAGGCAGGACATCTTTGTCTCTACCCCCTCTCCGCCACCATCCGCTAAACACACACGTTGTGGAGACCTTTACTGTTACAGCATCCGGATACAGTCAACACAATACGGAGATCCACCTTCCATTTTCCTTTTCTCTTCTCTTTTTTCTTTGGGATAATTCTTTGAATCTTGAAATGTGACAAGGACTGATAGCGTGATTGAGAATAAGAAACGAAATAAGAATACAAGGAAATAAAAACCGGAAACAAACAAAAACATTAAAGAACTACAGCACGAAGAACATATTTTTTAATGATGTGAAGAAGAAGAAGAAGAAGAAGAAGAAGAAGAAGAAGAAGAAGAAGAAGAAGAAGATCGAAGCAAACAAGAAAGTTAATATTTAAAGGTACGCCAAAACAAGCAAACACACACACGCTCGCGCGTGCGCGCCCATACACACACACACACACACACACACACACACACACACACACACACACACACACACACACACACACACACACACACACACACAATGAAATATGTTGGCATCCAATCATTGTTTTTATTATTATTTTACCCTCAGCGTAAGACCCCACCACTTTGCTTTCATTTGGGACGATGGCCGTGAAAAGGGCGGGCCGGAAGCAGAAGCTCTGTGTCAATTACGCTGATGCAGGGCGATCATGCCGCCACACTGTAATCCGCCTGCAAAAGGAGGCCAGGGGGCGGATTACTCTGCTGATAGCAACGCGCACACTCCGAACATCGCTTTCCGGCACCTTCCTCCAAACTCTGCCGCAACTGGTTGTGCCATCGAAGGGGAACTCCTTATCTTCGCGCAGCTGTCCATCGACGCTGTCAGCGCCCTCCGAAAGGTTTGAGTACTGACAAGACTGGAAGCAACAGAATAACAGCGTCCAAGCACGCACGTAAACATAGCACTCTCGTCCGCCATGGGCAGATAAAAGAGTTCCGTCGCGATCCAAACGATTTTGTTTTTATTTGTGATGGTGTAAGCAGCGTAGATGCTTATAAACGAAGCGCCTGATATAATTTGAGTGGACCATTTCGCAAGGTTGCTGCCGTCTGAGAATCAACGAAAAACTATCCGTTAGCTGACAGTTTTTTGTTGTTGAGGTCTGTGGAGTAATCAACAAACAAGGGAGTTAATTAGCGCTTTGCGAAATACGTAACACAAGTACAACAACAAAGACCTGAGTCACCTACGGTTACTCGCACCTGGCATGCGGGTAAATACAAGGTATTACATAAGCTCCACCAGAGGTAGAGGAGATGTACCTCTGGTGGAGTTTATGTACCTTGTAGTTACACGCATGCCAGGTTAGAGTTACCGCAGGCGACTCAGGTCTTTGTTGTTATACTTTTGTTACGTATTTCGAGAGCTGATTAACTCCCTTGTCTGTTTAAAAAAAAAAAAAAAAAAAAATTATGGAGCACAGTTCTGTTCTCACATTGTCATTGGTCCATAATGATTTTTCCGCTTTTACGTTATACTTCTTACATTGAGTTCCCGATCGAAAAGAAATTTAATTTCTAATGGTGTACTATACTTAAATATTCCAACACACATTTTTGCGACCAATATTAGATGATTAACAAACCGGATCATTGTAGAGTGTTGACTGTATCCTTTATAACTGAATAACACATCGTTCACGGTCGATAGTTCAGGAGCTGAGTGAGAGTCGAGGTGGACGTCCTGGGCTGTCCGTCCTAACGAGCCTTCTGGTTTCCGTGGGCGTAAAGAATTATGGAACCGTGCTTCGGCATTGGTCACAACTTGTCCCTAATATGTCAAGTGACATCCGAGGACATTAAGCATCAACTCATCATCATCATCGTTCACGGTTAACTTCAGTTTAATCTCAAACTTACGATAAACCTTTTCCTCCACGTATTCCCAAATAGTTGATATCTTTTATCCCTTGTCTGTTGATTCTACACGAGCGCTCTGGGCCTTGTTCTGTTTGAGATTTATAGAGTAATCAACTGTGGCAGCGGCTGAAGGAAGGATGTCGTAGACCAGTGCTTGCAATGTGAGCTAGGCGTTGACTTAGCGGACGAGGTGGGGGAGTGGTGTTGGTGGTGGTGTTGTTGTTGTTGTTGGTGGTGGTGGTGGTGGTGGTGGGGGGGTGATATGGGTTTGGACAGGGAGCGCATCTCTTTGGGTTTTCACATAATTATGAGCACTTGTCATTAGCATACTTTTTTTTTTCTCCATCTGCTTGATCTGCGCACATTATGACATGTTCAATTGGGCACCCAACAGAGAGAGAGAGAGAGAGAGAGAGAGAGAGAGAGAGAGAGAGAGAGAGAGAGAGAGAGAGAGAGAGAGAGAGAGAGAGAGATCGAACTCAACTCGAACTCGAAAACTTTAATACTCATGGATAGTAGCGTTAGGTCCATTTGGACCTATCTAACAGCAAGTCTTTGCAAAACTACAAACACAAATAAATACGGCAATACCACAAACACATATTGTAAGCACGATTACGCAACTGATTAATGCAGATCCACAGTTCCTACAAATGTGCAGAAACATCAGAATTAAATTTCTTTCAGGGGCATACATTATACAACAGAGAGAGAGAGAGAGAGAGAGAGAGAGAGAGAGAGAGAGAGAGAGAGAGAGAGAGAGAGAGAGATCGAACTCAACTCGAACTCGAAAACTTTAATACTCATGGATAGTAGCGTTAGGTCCATTTGGACCTATCTAACAGCAAGTCTTTGCAAAACTACAAACACAAATAAATACGGCAATACCACAAACACATATTGTAAGCACGATTACGCAACTGATTAATACAGATCCACAGTTCCTACAAATGTGCAGAAACATCAGAATTAAATTTCTTTCAGGGGCATACATTATACAACAGAGAGAGAGAGAGAGAGAGAGAGAGAGACGAGAGAGAGAGAGAGAGAGAGAGAGAGAGAGAGAGAGAGAGAGAGAGAGAGAGAGAGAGAGAGGTTTCTCCCTGAGAGAGAGAGGTTTTTTTTTTTGTGGTCACAAGCCATCCTATGTAACTGCTTCAAGGTGTACACGATATTTTCGCTTGAAGGAACTGAGTGAATGACAATATCTGGCTTTCAGAGGTAGGTCTTTCAAAAGAAAGGCACCAGAGAAGGCTTTACGTGTTTTGAATAATTGTGTCTATCCTTGGCCTAGGCAAACTCAGTAAGGTGATAGTTCGTAGAGTTGGAGCAGTTCTGAGGGAGGGGTGTGTGTACAGGTTATAGTTATATATACTCTGGGGCCTCATTGTAAAGGACCCTGTCCATCAACAAACACTTGTTGTATTCCAGTTATTATGATAACCTCATTATCCTCATCTCTTTTCATCTTTGGTCCTTGTGCATAAACAAACCCTTGTTGTATTCCAGTTAGTTCGGTAGCCTCATTATCCTAATCTCTTTTCATTTCTGGTCAGTATCTGGAAAGATTAAATTTACAGCCCTTCTGTGCAGATAATTTAATGCTTTTATGACATCACTGCATCCGTCCCACACAACTGACGCATACTCGATGTAAGGTTTAATGTGGGCATTAAATAACAGTTCCCTGGTGTCGATGTCTACGACGCGCCTGAATTTCGGCAGACAGAAGACTCATCTGGAAACTGTTTTGCACACATTAACAGAATACGAGTCCAAATGAAGTTTATTGGTTATAACTAAAACACGGTGCTCCGACACTTGATCCATTTCCGCCCCACGTAGAACGAGATGGAGCGGTAAGGGTGACTGCTGGTGTTTCTGTCTGGTAGCGATAGTCATAGACTTTGTCTTGATCAGATTGGTGACAATATAATTATTGTTAAACCAGTTGGATATCTGATCTAAAACGTCTTGAATATTGTTTTTAATTTACAAAATATATTTTCCAGATGTGTGCAGTGTGTCATCTGCCAGCATGTCACAATCAAAACATATTTTGCATGTGTAATGGAAGTCATTAATAAAATGAGACTAAAATAAATAGGTCCCAAGACAGAACCTTTTGATACACCAAACTTTACTGAGTCTTCAGAAAAGTAAGAGCCATGGAGTAACACGCATTGTGTTCTGTTAGGAAGACATGACTTAAAATGGTAGGAAGTACGAGGTTTTAAGATAAATAGTGAGCTTCTTCAAAAGGATATCGTGATCAACGAGGCCAAAAACATTCTTTGGGTCTAGAAATACCACACCAGACACCTCAGATTTATTCATGGCCGTTAGCCAAGAATTTGTAAGGCGTGCCAATGCAGTGTTGCAGTTGTATTTCCATCTAAACTGACACTGAAAGGGGTGAAGTAGTTGGCGTTTTGCCAGATAATCATTTAAATGAACGTGTACATGCTTTTCTAGAAGCTTTGACAAAACAGACATGTGATATTGGTCTATGATTAGTCACAAGAGAGAGAGAGAGGTGTAAAACAGTTGTAAATTTCAGTAAACTGTTGTACGTGTACGGTGCTTGGCTCCTCTCTGTCAGTGTCAGTGCAGGGCGATATCGAACCAGTTTCACTACACATGTGTTGAGACGGCTGAATATCACACACACACACACACACACCACACACACACACACACACACCACACACACACACACACACACACACACACGACACACACACGTGTTTCCGATACCGCTAGTTTTACGTAGTACTCTGGCGGATGAGAGGCCATTCAATGAACGGCACTAAAATTGTCCGATGGATACTAGCCGGGTTTACTGGTTGCCAGGTTGGTGAGATTATTTTGTACGAATGAAAGGCGAGATGGGCGAGATCCGTCATGCTGTGATTTCTGAATCCGTAGTGTGGAAAGAAAGTAGCGGTTAGTAAGTTGGGAGAGACAGGCCCTACGCGTTGGACAGGCAGGAAGCTGGTTATGTTGGAAGAGAACAGGCCCTAAGCGTTGGACAGGCAAGGAAGCTGGTTATGTTGGAAGAGAACAGCCCCTACGCGTTAGACAGGCAGGAAGCCGGGCGATAGAGGAGGCGCGTGGCGGTGGCCGAATGATGTACTGCCGTGTTGCGCCGCTCCCAGCGCTGTGAAAGAGGCCCCACTGGACTTATCTGTGAGCCTGGCTCCTTCCTCCGAACCTGCATCAACTGCATGGCTCGTTGGCTGAAAGAAGATAAAGGCAGATCTCACACTTTATTATCGTCTGCAAAAGGCAGCTGTGATTATTACTTGGACCTGGTGCGCATTTTCGAATTCAAGTTGTAAATAGTTTTATGGCCTCTGGAAACTCTGCTACAAAAAATAAAACAATAATAGAGTGAAGTATGAGAGACTGAGCTGGAGCTTTCGCCTTCTGCTCGGCATTTCGTTCTGTAACTCGCGCATACACACAAACACAGAAGCAAGAGAGAGAGGAGTCAAGGAGTCAACGAATTTATTTTAATAACTGACCCCAATGGGGGTACATGAAACAAGAGAGAGAGAGAGAGAGAGAGAGAGAGAGAGAGAGAGAGAGAGAGAGAGAGAGAGAGAGAGAGAGACAGAGACAGAGACAGAGGACAGAGAGAGACACAGAGAGAGAGACAGAGAGAGAGAGAGACAGAGAGAGAGACAGAGACAGAGACAGACAGAGACAGAGAGACAGACAGAGAGACAGAGAGACAGAGACAGAGATAGAGATAGAGAAAACTCGAACTCGAAAACTTTAATTCTCAAGGATAGTAGCGTTAAGCCCGTTCTTAATTGGGCGAATGTTTCTTCGCGGACCTAGTTGGAAGTATTCGGCGAAGCTAGTTGCTTTCTTAATTGGGCCAACTTTTTTCGCGAACCTAGTTGGAAGTATTCGTCGAAGCTATATTCGGGGTCCAAAAAGCTTCGCTCAAACACGTTCTGGGAACATTCGCCCTATTGGACGATCATTGCCTCTGATTGGCTGAGAGCAGAGCTCCCTGTGGATGAAGAAAAAACTAAAATAAAAATGGATGACGGTGTCGCTAGGTTCTTCACTCGCTTCGGAGGGAATTTGTTTATTTGTTGATTTGTGGGAGGCGCAACCTTGTCTCTGAGACCCAGAATGAGATAGTAGTTAGTTGAATTACCCTGTGAGGATGATTAAAGTATACTGACTTGACTTTAGCCTACATTTTCGATCATGGTGTCTGCTGCGCGTCTGCCGCAAGTTCGGTCCGAAGCTTGCATCTCATTACAAGCCAGTTGAGAATGAAGGAAAGTTTTGGGACTGTCCGAACCATATTCGGCGAACTAAAAGTTCAGTTAAGAAACGAATCATAGCTCGTCGATGTGTCCGAAGTATGTTCGGGCGAACAAACATTCGCCCAGTTAAGAAACAGGCTTTAGGTCCATTTGGACCTATCTAACAGCCAGTCCTTGCTATGCTACAAACACAAAATAAAGCACGATTATACCACAAACAGATATAAGTACGAATAAGCAATTGATTAATGCAGTTTCACAGTTCCTACAAATGTGCAGAAACATCGGTATTAAATTTCTTTCATGGGCATACATGTATACAACACTCACATGTTTAGGCAAACTTGTGATTCAAACAAATCCGTCCAAATTTGACGAGAGGTTATTCTCAGGCATTTATTTGTCCAGATTACGTTCAAAACAAGAAAGAGAAATACACGATTTTATGTTTTGAGGCAGGGAATTCCACAGGGACGCTCCAGCGAAGGATATGCTAGTTTTAAACAAGTCAAGCCTTGGCCTTAGCACGTAGAGGTTATTCCTGGAGTTAGTGTAGTGGGACTGGTGACTAAGAGAACTCGAACTCGAAAACTTTATTTTACAACTATTGCAGTTTAGATTCAGTCAAAAACCTAACAACTACTCCTTGCTAAGCTACTGATGAATAGATATCAAATTACAGGCATTATTTATATATACATGAATGAGTGAGTGAAACGTTATACATGAGAATTTCCACACAAAACATAGCGTGCTCACAGCGCCAGATGAACGCATGCCATACATCATTCAGTTACATATTATGAGCATACGGTGAGCATATTATGAGCAAATGAAGCAGCAGAACATCTGATCAGTTCATATGACTAGTAGTAGTATCGGAAAAGAAAACGGAAGCAGTCAATGCTTATCTTATAAATAACAGTAAGGGAGAAGGAGAGGGGGGGAGGAAAAAACAAAAACTGGGGGAGGGGTGGGTCGGAAGGCAGTCGGAAGGACTGGGGGAAATGTATGTGTGTATAAAATAGGTCTCAAATGACCAGTCATTGCAATGGCAATCATTCAAAAACCTCAGTCTCTCTCTTTCTGTCTGAGAGAGACAGAGAACTGGAACTCGAGCTCTAAAACTTTATTTTACAAGGATTGTAGTTTAGGTTCAGTCAAAAATCCGTCTAACAACTAGTCCTTGCGAGGCTACTGATGAGTAAATATAAAGTTCCAGGCATCTTTATAAACATACAGGCATGAATGAGTGAGTGAAATTTGATACATGAGACTTTCCACACAAAACAGCGTGTTCACAGCGCCAGATGTACACATGCATACATCACTCAGTTATACATTGTGTGTGTGTGTGTGTGTGTGTGTGTGAGAGAGAGAGAGAGAGAGAGAGAGAGAGAGAGAGAGAGAGAGAGAGAGAGAGAGAGAGAGAGAGAGAGAGAGAGAGAGAGAGAGAGAGAGAGAGAGCACACACAAGTAAGTGGTAGTTGTTTCGACAAACATAGGCTTATAGCCTTTTTTTTTTATAGATCTTCTGCTAGAAACAAGGGTGATCCACATTAACATAACCCGTACAAGTTACATATCTCTGTCTCTGAGGCTATACGTTCATAATATGACCAAAACAACAACAACAACATTGCAGAGGTAATCTGCCTTTCTGTTGTGAAGAGAGAAACCATTCATGTTAATAATCGATACACTCATAGCTGGAAAAGCCCTGGACTTTCCACGGAGGACATTTATTTTTGACTTTGTCATTTCGTCTCTAATCGAAGGAAGCCATAAAATGCATATTCCAATATGTGTTCGTAACTAATCGATTAGGCAGCTTCCCTTCCTTCAATCTACTCGGACGGCGTGGCCGCGCAGTAAGGACAATGAACCCAAAATGGAGAGGTTACGGGTTCGACTATCGCTCCTTACGGCAGCCACCCTTGCCTCTCCCTAGTCTCCGATTAGTCCACTTCCTTCAGTTCGGTTCAAGATGGTATCTAGGCGCTCGGGAAAGGCCCAGTGCACTCATCCACGTCTCCTCCCCCCCCCCACCCTCCCGGCCACTAAAACCAGGTTTAATGTTAGGGTGATCTTCTATCCCCAGACATGGCTAATACATTGGGGCTACGGTGGTGGTGTCCACTCTTACGTCAGTTTTGTTTGCTATCCCGGACGATATACGTGCCGACTCCCCACACCCCCACGCCCTTTGACCCTGCCATTTTGCACTCTGCATTGTCATTGTGATTTCGCCAGAAATCCGTTTAAGGGAAAAAGAAACACAGAAAGAAAAGGTGATAGGGGAAGGGGGGTGGGGGGGGGGGGGGGGAGATGTTTTTAATCGCCAAGATCGCGCTTCTGCCGTGTCATTTCAGTGGCGTACTTGCAATAATGTCTGTTATGCGTGCAGCCACCAACAGTTCCAGCCTACCCCCCCGCCCCCCCCCGCCACACACACACACACATCACCCCCCCCCCCCCCCACATACACACGCACACACATACGCACACACATCACCCCCCCCCCCCACACACACACACACACACACACACACCCCACCACCACCACCAACATCAACACGACCAACAACAAACAAAACAAAAAACTACGAAGTCTCAAAATCGTAATATGCGGCTTTTGCGTTTTTTTTGTGCGAGTGTTGTTGTTTTTTCTCTCTTTTTCGTTTTTTTCCCCCTTTCCTCACATTATTGATGGGACGACTCACTCAGACATCAGTCACACCCAATGGACTGCAGCGAAACAGCTCATGGCAGCACAAAGCGTCACCTGGGTTCTGTGCTACCTTCCGTTTACACAGACATTAGACTACGTCGTCAAAGTCGTTCAATCAGGCCGCCCAAAAGTGCACAAAACTTACCAAAAAACAAAAACAAAAAACAAACTTGGAGCAGCACTGAGATGCTTTCGCCGCTCACCGCTTTTGCCACATCCGGGAATCCGGGTAATAGATCAAAGTAAAGATATAAGCAGCTTGGCGAACAGAAGGAAGGAAAGTGGGTTAGTAGGGAGGGCGCCTGTGAGAGCTGTGTCCAACAGATGCAGGGCACTAAAAGTACGTTTCAAATTCTCTACCTTCAACAGGTATTTCTATTCAAACTCTCCACCCACCTTCAATCTGCCCAGCTTACCATTTCCACTGACAATACCTCTTTCAGCATTATCTGTCTCTACTGACCATCTCCCAGCAAGAAAAATTAACTGCTGTTGATCGTTCTGCTCTTTCTGCATTTTTCTCATCTGTTGTTCATGTGCACTGAGCATATTTTTCAGCGAGTCATTTTCTTTCTTTAACTTGTCCATTTTTTTTTTCTCCATCTCTTCAGTTTTTGCCTCCGTATCAAACATTCTCCCCTCGAAATCTACTTAAGCACTACAGTACCCTAAACGTTTACCGGCTCTTAGTTGGCGATTTCAACAGCCACTACAGTTGCTCCTCAAACACAAGAGTTTCAGAACTTGTGACATCATCAAGATCTTTAAGCTCCACCAGTCTGTCAAAGAACCCACATACCAAAGCTAAATCACTGATCGGATCCTCTCGATGTCCAGCCAAGCCGAGTGTGTTCGGCAGTTGACCATACGCTGACGTCTGATAATAGCCGTGTTGTCTGTCACCTCCACATCCGCAAGCCTCCAGCCCACAAGGTCTAGAGAGAAGTGAGGAACAAATTGCCTTCCAGGCCAACGTTGAGACCCAGTCTGGCCTCCACTCCTCGCCCCACTGCCCTCCTCTTCTGATCTCAACCAGTACTCACCAGCCACGCGCTGTGCTGTCCCCCCCCCACCCCCCCCCCCACCCCGCTACAGCGCTGTGCTGCCCCCACCCCCTTCCTTGCCACCGGTCTTCTAGTCCACAGCCAGATATTCATGTCAGCCACCGGTCTTCACGTCCATAGGTAGATATTCATGTCAGCCACCGGTCTTCACGTCAACAGGTAGATATTCATGTCAGCCACCGGTCTGTCTTCACGTCCACAGGCAGATATTCATGTCAGCCACCGGTCTGTCTTCACGTCCACAGGCAGATATTCATGTCAGCCACCGGTCTGTCTTCACGTCCACAGGCAGATATTCATGTCAGCCACCGGTCTGTCTTCACGTCCACAGGCAGATATTCATGTCAGCCACCGGTCTGTCTTCACGTCCACAGGCAGATATTCATGTCAGCCACCGGTCTTCATGTCCACAGGCAGATATTCATGTCAGCCACCGGTCTGTCTTCACGTCCACAGGCAGATATTCATGTCAGCCACCGGTCTGTCTTCACGTCCACAGGCAGATATTCATGTCAGCCACCGGTCTGTCTTCATGTCCACAGGCAGATATTCATGTCAGCCACCGGTCTTCATGTCCACAGGCAGATATTCATGTCAGCCACCGGTCTGTCTTCACGTCCACAGGTAGATATTCATGTCAGCCACCGGTCTGTCTTCACGTCCACAGGTAGATATTCATGTCAGCCACCGGTCTGTCTTCACGTCCACAGGCAGATATTCATGTCAGCCACCGGTCTGTCTTCACGTCCACAGGCAGATATTCATGTCAGCCACCGGTCTTCATGTCCACAGGCAGATATTCATGTCAGCCACCGGTCTTCATGTCCACAGGCAGATATTCATGTCAGCCACCGGTCTGTCTTCACGTCCACAGGCAGATATTCATGTCAGCCACCGGTCTGTCTTCATGTCCACAGGCAGATATTCATGTCAGCCACCGGTCTGTCTTCATGTCCACAGGCAGATATTCATGTCAGCCACCGGTCTCCATGTCCACAGGCAGATATTCATGTCAGCCACCGGTCTTCATGTCCACAGGCAGATATTCATGTCAGCCACCGGTCTCCATGTCCACAGGCAGATCTTTACGGCACCCAAACATCGCGTCACCAAAATCGTCCAGCACGCCAAAACTGCATTCACCTCTAAAATGCAAACACGCACTACGTCTAAACAGTTATACACAAACTACTCAGAAAAGCCAGGTCATCTCCCTGACCGGAAATATTCGCAGCAAAGGAATCTTAGAAACTATCCGACCCTTTTGTCCAAAAGATCATTACAATGCGTGAAAAACCTGTTACTACAGTAAGTTCTACACCACTGATAAAAAATCTTTCTCTGAAACAATGTTTTGCTATGTCGTTAACGATAATATGAAGGAAATCATTCTAAAATCAGCTCAAAAGTCCTGTCTACTAGGCTCTGTCTGTATCCCTCTTAGTCTCTGTAACTGTCTTGACACAAAATAGGCCTCGTATTGCCCGTAATTATATTGAACGGTTTCAACAGCGCTGCTGTAAACATGCTTTTGAAGAAACCTTCCTTGGGCCAAACTTGCCTCAGGAATTACCGTCCTGTGTCAAAGCTGTCTTTGTTTTCTAAAGTGCTAGGGGGAAGAAAAGAAAAAAGTCCTAAAACAATTGGATCACCTCAGTCTTCAGTCTTCTGAAACGTCATCAATCTGCTAGCAGAGCTGCCGTAGCACTAAGGCTGCCCTTCCGAAAGCGGTGAATGACTTACTGACTGCCCTTGACAACGACAAAATTTCAATCCTTGTTCTCCTCGACCTCTCTGCCGCTTTCGAAAACATCAACCAGTTTCATCTCCGCCATAGACTTTCACACTCTTTTGGCTAACCGACCTTGTCTAAGACAGGACCGGCTGTTGACACGGTCTTGCTTTATTTCCTAGTCAGTTTTTGTTTCTCCCGCTTTGCCTCTTTCTTGGCCGACAGCGCGCAGTTCGTGTAAGTAAGTAAGTAAACATGGTGCTTAACGTCCACAGAAACCATAAGGCTTATTAGGGACCGGGAGAAGGGGGGGGGGGGGAGGGGGTATGGAGGTGGGGGGGAGAGGGAGATTATATACCTATCGGTACACTGTCACCACCAGAATGACTTCTGCATTAAGATGGGCAGCAATGAAGAGCCATTTTAGTGTTTCAGTAGGAATTTATGGACGAAGTCACAAGACAGTGTCCACAGACCACAACCTTTTTCATTTCGTGTATGCACACGGCCTGTACTCATCTCCCTTAGTGCTTAAGTTCGGTTTCCCGCAAGAGTCCGCGCTGGGTCATATACATTTCGTTCTCTACACCACACCAGTGCCTGACATCACCGAAAAACACTCCATGCAGCATGGAAGCTTTGCGGACGACATCCAGTTGCAACTTTCAGGAAATCGGATAAAAATACCAACAATGATTAAAACCACACAAGACTGCATAATTATCTGACCTGAAATCGTGGATGACTACTAACAAACTCCAACTGAATGGCAACAAAACTGAAATCGTACTAATTACACCCCCAAACTGCAACATCATCCTCTTCTCCAGAAATCTATGTATCTGTAAACGATGCAACTATCAGTTTCACTCCATCTGTACTTGTTACTGGTTTCCAGTTTAAAAAAGTAATTGACTACAAACTCTCTTGGCTCTGCCACTCTGTTATCATTGGTATTGTCCGCAATGTCTTTAACCCATCTCGTCAACGGCACACTGTTTCAGATAAGATTTTCAAAATGCCAGCGTTTGAAACCAAACACAATCGCCAAAGCTTTCTCTTTCCAAGGCTCTTGTACGTGGCACAAACTCCTTCACATCAGACATTCTTCAGCCGTATCCACTTTAAAACACCCTTTTGCATAATTGTGCTGCTAAATACACAGGCCATGTTACTGCATATGCGCGCGCGCACGCGTGTGTGTGTGCGTGTGTCCCTTGAAGAGAGAGAGAGGGAGAGAGAGAACTCGAATTCGAAAACGTTATTTTACAAGGATTGTAGTTTAGGTTCGGTCAAAAACCTAACAATTAGTCCTTGCTAAGATACTAATGAGTAAAAATAAAATTACCGGCATCAATTATACATACAGGCATGAATGAGTGAGTGAGACGTTTCGTGACATGATAATTTCGCACAAAACGTAGCGTGTTCACAGCGCCAGATGCACACCTGCATACATCACTCAGTTACACATTACGAGCACACAACCAGCAAATAAGGCAGCAGAACATCTGATCAGTTCATATGACTAGTATTGGAAAAGAAAACAGAAGCAGTCGATGATTATCTTATAAAGAACAGTAAGGGAAAGGAAGAAAGGAGAGAGATAAGATAATACTTTATTACACAGGATAAAGATTTAAGCACGTGTCGGCTTTTTTTCAAATCTGTCCCTGATGACAATCACAGCAACACTCAATACATCAAACAAAATTCCCTTAAATACGCTAGAGAAAAACGACTTAAAAACAAAACAAATTTCTGTCTAAAACATCACATCATACGAACAGAGCAATAATAAAGCAAAGACCAATACAAACTATTTTTTTAGGAGAGAGAGAGAGAGAGAGAGAGAGAGAGAGAGAGAGAGAGAGAGAGAGAGAGAGAGAGAGAGAGAGAGAGAGAGAGAGAGAGAGAGAGAAAGAGAGAGAGAGAATGACAAAAACATATTAACGAATAAAAGAAAGCGACAGAATAATGACTTCTATCTTCGTATAAGACAAGATCACATCTAACAGGATTGGAAGCTAAGCGACGATGCATTATACACACCTAACCAAAATCAAAGCACATCACATACACCCACAATCATATATGCAAACATTAAATTTGAGGGGGAAAAAAAAAAAATGACCAGGAGGAAAACAAAGGTAAATATTTCATGAAAATACCACACACGCACGCACACACACACACACACACACACACACACACACACACACACACACACACACACACACACACACACACACACACACACACAAATCTAATACTTTTACAAGAGCAAGGGAGGGAAAACAATAACAGCATTCTATACATTTCGTGTCAAGCTGTCTGACGCGCTAGAAAAAAAAAAAAAAAAAAAAAGAAGAAGAAGAAGAAGTATAACGAAGTATTCAAGGTGGCTTAGCAAGTGCCTGAAATGCTTTCCTTTTGAACGTTTTTAATTCCATGGGGTATCTGAGATGATGAGCTAAACTATTCCACGCTAAGGAGCCTGAAAAGGAGAAACTCGTTTTAAAGATATCAATCCTTGTTCTGGGCAAAAGCTGTTTATTCCCATGAACATGAAGACGTTCAGATGGAATCATGAGATCTTTCAGATACTGCGGGGCTTTGCCGTGAACAACCTTTTGCATTAGAACACATTTGTTGAGCAATAGTTGTTTGTCTAAAGGGAGTAGTTTGAGAGCACAGCACTTTTGTTTGTAGTCTAAATTAGGAATTGGCATCAAGAATTTTACGGCACGTTTGTGGAGAGAATACAGCTGCTTCATGTGCACACCGGCACATCCATCCCATGCATTTGAAACATAGTTCATATGTGACATAATGTGTGCGAAGAAGAATGCTAATTTGGATTTTTGGCTGACAATTTGGCTCAGTTTCGAAAGAAGAAAAATATTTCTAGAAACGGTTTTGCACATGTTGTTAATATGTGCTTGCCACTTTAGCTGTTCGTCTACAGTCACTCCAAGTAGGCGATGTTTTGAAACTTGCTCTATTGGTGTGGTCTCGAACTTTAGATTTAAAGGGAGCTGTTTTTTCTGGTGTTTTT
>CAUZXP010000302.1:26926-33813 GCA_963584105.1 Alviniconcha strummeri | reverse complement strand
AATATCAGGAGCAGCAGTAGCAACAGCAGTAGTAGCAGCAGCAGTAGTAATAGCAGAAGCAGCTGTGAAAGCACCAGCAGCAGCAGCAGCAGTAGTAGCGGTAGTAATAGCAGTAGGAGCAGCAGCAGCAGCAGCAGTAGTAGTAACAGCAGCTGCAGTAGCAGCAGTAGTAGTAGTAGTAGTAGTAGCAGTAGTAGTAACAACAACAGTAGTAGTAGTGGTTAGTAGTAGTAGTGGAAACAGCAGTAACAGCAGCAGTAGCAGTAGTAGTAGTAGTAGCAGTAGCAGTAGTAGTAGTAGTAGTAGCAGCAGCAGCAACAGTAGCAGTAGTAATAGTAGTAGCAGCAGCAGCAACAGCAGTAGTAGTATTAATATTAGTAGTAGTAGTAGTAGTAGCAGCAGCAGTAGCAGCAGCAGCAGCAGCAGCAGTAGTAGTAGAAGCAGTAGCGCCAATAGCAGCAGCAGTAGCAGCAGCAGCAGCAGCAGCAGCAGCAGTGATAGCAGTCGAGGCCTTACTTGAAACCGGTGCTGACAGTGTTCAGGAATCACGCCCCCAACACCCCCCGTGAACCTGCAATAACGTTTAAGTAAAGACAGGGTGTGATTAGCCTTCTGAACTGCCATAACCATTCTGTAGGGTTTTATGTACGGTTTTTATGTAGGGTTAAAACCTGCCATACGGTTCTACTAGGGCAGCTAGCTTTATCAAATAAAGTACTGTATGGTTTTATGTCTGGTTAAAACCTGCCATACGGTTCTACTAGGGCCGCTAGCTTTATCAAGTAAAGTACTGTATGGTTTTATGTCTGGTTAAAACCTGCTACATGGTTCTACTAGGGCAGCTAGCTTTATGAAATAAAGTACTGTATGGTTTTATGTCTGGTTAAAACCTGCCATACGGTTCTACTAGGGCAGCTAGCTTTATCAAATAAAGTACTGTATGGTTTTATGTATGGTTAAAACCTGCCATGTCGTTCTACTAGGGCAGCTAGTTTTATGAAATGAAGTACTGTATCGTTTTATGTATGGTTAAAACCTGCCATGTCGTTCTACTAGGGCAGCTAGCTTTATGAAATAAAGTATTCATTACATTGTATCATGTCTAGGGGGATAGTGATAGAATTTTGTTGGGTATCTTCCCGTTGTGGTCTTTACTGGAATGAAATATCAGATAAATTAGCTAAACAAGGTGCAATGAAAAACATGTCTGGAATAACATACAATAACGTACAACTTTGGTGTCATGAGACTGCGTCAATACTTGAGAAAACTGTGTATCAAGAACTTCAAAAAGGTCAATCTGCGATATCTGCTTGTTCAAGATATTTAGCAAGAGTAGTTACAAGTTACGTCTAAATTCATGGAACACTAAATATTTACAGAATGTGACATGCGTTTGTAAGAATATTCTATTTGTTAAACACGTACTACTTGAAAGTCCTATTACCAGAGATTTATTTCAGAAAAATGGATATGACTTCATTGATTGTAACAACGTAAGAGACATTTTGTATAATACTGATATTATAATTTCTATTGTTAAATTCATTGTACATAGTCCTGTGGGCAAGTTAGTGTTTACATATATAATTATATATATATATATCAGAGATGTAAGGTACGATAGGATATACCTAGCTACTTGTACCAACCCATGGTAAGTTTGACGTGCTAACCTACCTGTACCAACCCAAAGTACCCCACCTGTACCAACCTAAGGTAAACTGGACCTACTTGTACTTACCTGTACCAACCCGAGGTAAGCTGAACCGCTGTCTGCCAATGTACCTGTTTACCCACCTGTACCAGCCTAAGGTAAGTTGGACCTACCTGTATCTACCTGTACCAACCCGAGGTAAGCCGGACCGCTGTACCTGCCTATGTACCTGTCTACCTACCTGTACTTACATGTACCAACTAGAGGTAAGCCGGACCGCTGTGCCTGCCTATGTACCTGTCTTCCTACCTGTACTTACCTGTACCAACCCGAGGTAGGCCGGACCGCTGTGCCTGCGTATATACCTGTCTACCTACCTGTACTTACCCGTACCAACTAGAGGTAAGCCGGACTGCTGTGCCCTCTTATATACCTGTCTACCTACCTGTACTTACATGTACCAACTAGAGGTAAGCCGGACCGCTGTGACTGCCTATGTACCTGTCTTCCTACCTGTACTTACCTGTACCAACCCGAGGTAGGCCGGACCGCTGTGCCTGCCTATGTACCTGTCTTCCTACCTGTACTTACATGTACCAACTAGAGGTAAGCCGGACCGCTGTGACTGCCTATGTACCTGTCTACCTACCTGTACTTACCAGTACCAACTAGAGGTAAGCCGGACCGCTGTATCTGCCTATGTACCTGTCTACCTACATCTAGTTACATGTACCAACCAGAGGTAAGCCGGACCGCTGTGCCTGCCTATGTGCCTGTCTACCTACCTGTACCAACCCGAGGTAAGCCGGACCACTGTGCCTGCCTTTGTACCTGTCTAACTACCTGTATCAACCCGAGGTAAGCTGGACCGCTGTGCCTGCCTTTGTACCTGTCTAACTACCTGTATCAACCCGAGGTATGCCGGACCGCTGTGCCTGCCTATGTACCGGTCTACTTACCTGTACCAGCCGGGTACGAAGTGTGCGTCACACAGCCCTACTTCATGCTGGAGCATGTGATAACTGGTACTGCGTCTGTTGTCGTTGATCTCCGTGTAGTTACTCAAGCACGGGTCCGGCAGTGCCTGGAAACCTGCACGCGTAGTAGTAGTAGTAGTAGTAGTAGTAGTAGTAGTAGTAGTAGTAGTGGTGGTGGTGGTGGTGGTGGTGGTGGTGGTGGTGGTGGTGGTGGTGGTGGTGGTGGTGGTGGTGGTGGTGGTGGTGGTGGTGATGGCGGTGGTGGTGGAGGTGGCGGCAGCAACAGCAGCAGCAGCAGCAGTAGTAGTAGCATACACACAACACACTCAGACTCACACACACAGCTCTCTCTCTCTCTTACTCACACACACACACACACACACACACACACACACACACACACACACACACACACACACACACACACATACACACACACACACACACACACATACACACACACACACACACACACACACACACACACACACACACACACACACACACATTCAAACACATACATACAAAAACATACATGTACTTGCGCACACACATAATTATACCCCCCTACACACACACCTATACCCCCATCTCTCTCTCTTCTCTCTCTCTCTCTCTCTCTCTCTCTCTCTCACACACACATACACACACACAAACACTCACTCACACACACACACACACATACATGTGCGCGCGCGCGCGCGCGCGCGTTCGTTGCACGTCAGTTTGAACGAAATGACAATGAAGTGGTAATAGTTTACCCGAAAGACCAGCCACAAGTAGAAAGACGGTGGGAACCAAGCCTACCACGACCATCGTGCCGGTGGGACCGGTCTGAAACCACACTGCCGACTGGCGGACAATGCTCAGTAGTGCTGACTCGGAAAGAGGCGCTCGCACACGTGACTCAAATGACACGTGACACGTGATTTGAACTCATGACCCTGAAACGGCCATTTCCTGTTGGCATTGTTCGAAGGTCCGGTTTTAGAAGTCCACGCTGCCAGGTGCTGTAGGAACGGAGTTGCTTGCACGGTTCTTATCAGGGTCAGCGCTTTGGCGCGTGATTCACTGCCAGAACTCAGAACTCGGAATGTTTTATTGTAGGAGCTGGGCCACTTGACCCGTTGCAATGGTATGACTATAAACGCACACAGACCTCCTAGACAAAAGAGTTAGTAAACAACAATAAACAGGCAGACAAGACACACGGACACAGATACAGACACAGACAGACAGACAGACAGACAGACAGACAGACAGACAGACAGACAGACAGACAGACACACACACACACACACACACACACACACACACACACACACACACACACACACACACACACACACACACACACACACACAACAACAACAACAACAACAACAACAACAACAACAACAACAACAACAACAACAACAACAAAACCAAAATCCCAGAAAAAACAACAACCAAAAAGAACAACAAAACAAATAAAAACAAAAACCCACACAACAACAACAACAACAAAACAAACAAACAAACAAACAAACAACAACAAACTAAACAAAACAACAACGACAAAAAGCAACCAGTGCCAGAACAGTGAGGTGAAATAGGGTTTTGGCATGCATGCCCTGCCTCACATGACGAGACGTAGAAATTATGATTCCTCTCTGTTGAGAACCACTCACTCACCAAAACAACAACAACAACAACAACAACAACAACAACAACAACAACAACAACAACAACAACAACAACAACAACAACAACAACCCAAACACTGAACAACAACTCAACCAAACAGAAGATAAGTCATCTCATTTTTCATGGTTTTTAGCTGTTTAATTGTAGTTTAAGTGTCGTTTTGACGGAGTAGATCTAACCTCCTGTTGCAAGCAAGTGAGACAGCAGACGGAATGTTTAGTCCTTTGTTGCAAACGAGTGGAACAGCAGACGGAATGTTTAGTCCTTTGTTGCAAACGAGTGGAACAGCAGACGGAATGTTTAGTCCTTTGTTGCAAACGAGTGGAACAGCAGACGGAATGTTTAGTCCTTTGTTGCAAACGAGTGGAATAGCAGACGGAATGTTTAGTCCTTTGTTGCAAACATTTGGGACAGCAGACGGAATGTTTAGTCCTTTGTTGCAAACGAGTGGAACAGCAGGCGGAATGTTTAGTCCTTTGTTGCAAACGAGTGGAACAGCAGACGGAATGTTTAGTCCTTTGTTGCAAACGAGTGGAACAGCAGACGGAATGTTTAGTCCTTTGTTGCAAACGAATGGGACAGCAAACTGATTTTTTTAGTCCTTTGTTGCAAGCAACTGGAAAGCAGACAGAATGTTTGGTTCTTTGTTGCAAGCGAATGGGGTAGAAGATGGAATGTTTAGTCCTTTGTTGCAAGCGAATGGGGTAGAAGATGGAATGTTTAGTCCTTTGTTGCAAGCGAGTGAGACAGCATACGGAATTTGTTGTCTTTTGTTGCAAGCGAGTGAGACAGCATACGGAACTTTTCGTCCTTTGTTGCAAGCGAGTGAGACAGCATACGGAATTTTTCGTCCTTTGTTGCAAGCGAGTGAGACAGCATACGGATTTTTTTCCCCCTTTGTTGCAAGCGAGTGAGACAGCAGATGGAATGCTTAGTCCTTTGTTGCAAGCGATTGGGACAGACGACTGAATTGTTCGTCCTTTGTTGCAAGCGAGAGAGACAGCATACGGATTTTTTTGTCTTTTGTTGCAAGCGAGTGGATGCCAACTTAGCTAACATGACCGAGTGACTGACGGTGACTGAAACTGTTGAGCCTTGACGTCCACAGAAACCACATACGGTTTACTGTGACCCAGGTTTAGGCCTAGCGGAAAGGCGTAAGAGGACCTGGGTTCGATTCTGCTTCGGCTCTCCTCTCTCTTCAAAAGCTGTGGTTCATGGACAGTCTTCGGGAGAGCCGGTTTGGCCTAGCGGTAAGGCGGTAGGCTTGTAAGCACTTCAAAAAGGTTGTGGTTTATGGACAGTCTTGTGACTTTGTCCATCACTTCCTACTGAAACATTAAAATGGTTCTCATGGCTGCCCATCTTAATGCAGGAATCATTCTGGTGGTGACAGTGTATAGCGATAGGTATATAATCTCCCTCTCCCCCCACCTCCATACCCCCTTCCCCCCATTCTCCCCGTCCCTAATAAGCCTTATGATTTCTGTGGACGTTAAACACCATGTTTACTTACTTACAGTCTTTGTGACTTCGCTCCTTCCCCCTCTCCCCTCAGTTATTGGTGTAACCGAGTGCATTTTCTTTCCTGTCGTCCTTTCTCTGTTTTGATTGGGTGTGAATTTTTATGGCCCCAATTATCTAAAGTGTTAAACCTTGCGCGCTGGGCCCGCCGCGTCCATAGTTCAGGAGCTGTGAGAGTCGAGGTGGCCGTCCTGGGCTGTCCGTCCTAACGAGCCTTCTGGTTTCCGTGGACGTAAAGATTTATTGAACCGTGCTTCGGCTTTGGTCACAACTTGTCCCTAATATGTCAGCTGACATCTGAGGACAGCAATTGCTGTTTCAACTGCTGTGCGGAGCAGAGTCACGTTAACCACCAATGTTTAACCAGGGAGGTAGGGATGAGAGAACGATCAGATCGAGGTGGCTATTCATTTTTTTTCTTCTTTAAAAACAACAACAAGTTTACCGTTTCAATGGCTGTCAGGAACAAACATTCTTCTTTCCTGGTGCTTTACATCCACAGAAACCGTATGGCTTATTAGGGGCGGGTCAGGAACAAAGCCAGTAGCACGTGTCTTATCGATGGCCTTGTGGCCTACAAGCCGGTTGTGACCACATTCTTTAGTCCCATACCCGGCTTGATTAAGAGTTGAATATATGTATCATTTTACCGCTCATTCTTCTACAACTTGTATAGGCTAAATCAGTGTTGAGATTCAAACACAAAAAGGTTCAAAAGAACGTTTATTTATTATGACACGGACACACAATATGCAAATTTTCGGGGAAATCCCCTTCCTCGAGCCACAAAACGACACTTAAACAACAAAGATTGTCAAGCCAACAATCTTCCAAGCACTGATCAAGCGACAACAGATCAAAAAAAAAAAAAAAAAAAAAAAAAAAAAAAACCATTTTTAATTTTTTTTTTTTTACCGTTTAACTGTTGTTTAAGTGTCGTTTTGTGGCTTGACGAAGGGTATTTCTTCGAAATTTGCATAATGTGTTTCCGTGTCATATTAAATAAGCATTCTTTTCAACTTTTGTGTGTTTGGATCTTGTTT
>CAUZXP010000302.1:19426-21926 GCA_963584105.1 Alviniconcha strummeri | reverse complement strand
CTCTCTCTCTCTCTCTCTCTCTCTCTCTCTCTCTCTCTCTCTCTTATAAACAGCATGGTACACAATCAAGAAGCAGGCAGACAAGTACAACAGGCAAAGGCTAGAGATGGGGATGCGGGGACGAGGCGGCTGGGATTAAAATGGAGGAATGTCTGGAAATGAATGGGAGGAAGCTGTTTGTGCGAGTGGATTGGATTGCTTATCTCCACATCTGTTTATGTTGAGGAGACATCGTATCTGTCTGTTTATCTCCATATCTGTTTATGTGGTATCTATCTGCTGATCTCCACATCTGTTTATGAGGTATCTATTTATCTTCACGTCTGTTTATGTGGCACCTATTTATCTCCACACCTGTTTATGTGGTATCTGTTTATCTCCATATCCGTTTATGTTGTATCTATCTGCTTATCTCCACATCTGCTTATGTGGTATATATCTGTTTTCTCCACATCTGTTTATGTGGTATCTATCCGTTTATCTCCACATTCGTTATATGGCACCTATCTGTTTATGTTCACATCTGTTTATGTGGTATCTATCTGTTTATCGCCACATCTGTTTATCTGGTATCTATCTCCACATCTGTTTATGTGGTACCTATCTCCACATCTGTTTGTGTGGTATTTATCTGTTTTCTCCACATCTGTTTATGTGGTATCTAGCTGTTTATGCCCACAACTGTTTAGGTGGTATATATTTCTCTCCGCATCGGTTTATGTGGTACCCACCTGTTTTCTCCACATCTGTTTATGTGGTATCTGTCTGTTTATGTTTCCGCTCTCGACATGCTTCCATTGATGACGTGCTCTAAGCTTTGCACCTTCAACATGACCTACAGCCGTACATGGCATTTATCTGTTTATATTTTCGCCCACCACATACTTCCACTGATGACGTGCTCTGTTCCTTGCACCTTCAACATGACCTTGAGCCGTACATGGCATTTATCTGTTGATATTTCCGCCCTCCACATACTTCCATTGATGAAGGACTCCAAGCTTAGCAACGCCATCACATACAGCCGTATTCACCTGTTTATATTTTGGTCCTCAACATACTTCCAGTGATGACGTGCTTTAAGCTTTGCAATGTCAGCGTGACACGCAGTGGTATCTGTGTGTTTATGTGGTATTTGTCTGTTTATATTCCCTCTCTCCACATACTGCCATTGATGATGTCCTTTGACCCTGGCAACGTCAACGTGTACCGCAGTGGTATTTGTCTGTTTATAGTCCCGTTCTCCATATACTGACACTGATGACGTCCTTCAACCCTTGCAACGTCAACGTAACACGCAGCGGTGTCTATCTGTTTATATTTCCGCTCTCCACTGACACTGATGACGTCTTTTTACCCTTGCAATGTCAGCATGACATGCAGTGGTATTTGTCTGTTGATCCCCACATCTGTTTATGTGGTATCTGTCTGTTTATCTCCACATCTGTTTATGTGGTATCTGTCTGTTTATATCCACATCTGTTTATGTGGTATCTGTTTGTTGATCTCCACATCTGTTTACGTGGTATCTGTCTGTTGATCTCCACATCTGTTTATGTGGTATTTGTCCGTTGATCTCCACATCTGTTTATGTGGTATATGTCTATCTCCACATCTGTTTATGTGGTATATGTCTATCTCCACATCTGTTTATGTGGTATCAGTCTATCTCCACATCTGTTTATGTGGTATCTGTCTGTTTATCTCCACATCTGTTTACGTGGTATCTGTCTGTTGATCTCCACATCTGTTCACGTGGCATCTGTCTGTTGATCTCCACACCTGTTCACGTGGTATCTCTCTGTTGATCTCCACATCTGCTCATGTGGTATCTGTCCGTTTATATTTCCGCTCTCCACATACTGCCATTGACGATGGGTTCCAAGCCTTGTTCTTTCAAGATGGCGCTGAGCTCCTCCTGGCTTTCCACGATGTTCACGGTGAAGGGGCTGCCGGGAACGTGTTCACCCGACCAGCGCACGTTGATGATGTAGCGGCCGGGCTCCGAGGGGTTGTAGCGACACTTGATGGTTCTCTCGTTCATCGTCTCGCGGTGCATGTCCACCTTGAAGCTGCCTGAGACACACACACACACACACACATACAACATGTCCACCTGAGACACATACACAGTTAGCATGTCCACCTGAGACACAAACATTTCCACCTTGAAGCTGCCTGAGACACACACACACACACACACACACACACACACAGACACACACACACACACACACACACACACACACACACACACACACACACACACACACACCATGTCAACCATTTTTACCTTGAAGTTGCCTGAGACACATGCACCCAAACAACATGTCCACCTGAGACATACACAAACATGTCCATCTAAGACACACACAAACAGCACGTCCACCAGGGACACACACAAACATATCCACCAGGGACACACACAAACACCATGTCCACCAGAAAACACACAAACACCCTGTCCACCAGGGACACACACACAAACATATCCACCTAA
>CAUZXP010000302.1:0-17500 GCA_963584105.1 Alviniconcha strummeri | reverse complement strand
ATGCATGTGAGCTGCTATGGTCACGCGGTGCTATTAACGGCAAGGCTATTGTTTTCATACACTTACCGTCTGTTATAAAACGCACCTTCCAAACGAAATCTGTTATTATTACGATGATGTGTGCAGTTGCATGCATCAACATTTGTGCGAATGTTATAAGTCCCATACACTGGAGTCCATACCTCTGTTTGGACAAGAAAATACTCAAGACAGTGGTAGGAATGGGAAGCGCTGCTCTTGCGGCTGCTGTGGCCTTACCCAGGTAAGGCGACCTGAATTTCCCGCATGGGAACAAAATGAAAGTATTGATATCTGTCCTCCGATCTTTCACTAACATTTTGCCCCCGTCAGACCATCTGAGAATCCCCTCTAGTAACAAGAAACTGTTGGTAAGGTAACAGAAAAGGGAAGTGGTACAAAAAAAATCTCTGGAATTCGTACGCTCATTTCTTTTTAGTGTGTCAGTCGGCATGTTATTTTGGCAAAGTGCAAGTATCGTTCAGTATTGCTTTGCAGTGCAAATGTCTACCTTGATGTTGTTGCTAGTGCGATTGCATGATCGGACGAGAGCACGGGACTTTTAGCTGAAAATCAAGCTAAGTAATTAGGCTATTTGTTGCATATGAAAAGACGAAAAACACATTTTCGTGCCATTGTGTTGAATCGTGCACTGGACAAATCTCAAGCTGAATATAATCTGAAAATCAAATAGTCAGCATAATGGTTTTTATAACTAAGTGATTGGATATTGGGAAAAAAAAATGGAGAGAAAAACACACACAAGACATTCAAATGCCTATGTGTTGGATCGTATTTGAATACTTTTTTTTTTTTTAACATTTTCTCATAATTGCTGTGTTTTGTTTCTTGATCTTTGTTTGTCCCATCTCCTTAGAGACACGATTGTTAAACAGAAGTATAAGCAGATATTGTGTCTGCTTTGCCAAACGATAACCCATTATTAAGGGTAGGAAATCACGTAGCCGTGTAAAGACTTAAAACTACGCTCAGCAACCTTTTTTGAAGAATTAACAGTAAGCATCGACTGTTAAAGTGAACTTAGTATTTTGATGCAAATACAGCCTATACAGTATATTTTGATGCAAATACAGCCTATACAGTATATTTTGATGCAAATACATCTTATACAGTATATTTTGGTGCAAATACAGTTTACACAGTTCAGCAGTGGGGAGTTTTCCCACGCTTTCTCGTCTTTCATCAAACAGATCAATTGTTGTCAGCGTTAGCTGATCCTATAATTATTTTTGAACATGGAATTTCTGGGGAATGTGACAGGTTTTGTCATCAGTATTACAAAACTCGTATTATTTCTTCTTGTAAATAACAAGAACTGTCCTATCTTTTCTAACGACTCATACTCTTTCAGTGTAGTTTGTAGAATAGGGATGAATTTTCCCGGCGCTTTTCCCAAACCGACTCTGTCTCGTAGTTCATCAAACGGCCACGATTGTTTCTGTTACAACTTCAGTCGTCCAACAGATTTGAAATCATAAACTGCTTTGGAGGTGGGACGCCAAATGATCACCTATATCGCATGCTTATTTTTCTGTAAATACAAGTGAACTGTAACAAGCCTTCTGGTGTTCTGACTTCAAATTAAACAGCATTCAAAACAGCAATTTTGGTTTCTGTGGCTTTTTTTCATTTCTGGCAGAGAATGAAACTCATGTCCCAAAGATAGAGAACAACACAAAGCTATGATTTCAAACATGCACATTGTTTGACGACTGAAGTTGTTCGGCATACAAGTCTTCGTTATTCGTGCGTTTGCGTGTCTGTACATGCTGCGGTATTTGTGTATGCGCGCGATTTGGACTTATTGCAGCTCCTGATTTTTTTTTTCGCTTACTGTTGTTGTTGTTGTTGTTGTTGTTGTTGTTGTTGTTGTTGTTGTTGTTGTTGTTGTTGTTGTTGTTGTTGTTGTTGTTGTTGTTGTTGTTGTTGTTGTTGTTGCTGTTGTTGGCTTTGTCCCCAGTTTTGTTTTTTTCCCCCTCATTTGTCGATAAGAAGTTTTTTGTTTCGATTTTTTTGTGCTTGCGCGTGCGCGCGCGTGCATGTGTGTGTATGTCTGTGTGTGACAGAGAGAGAGACAGACAGACAGACAGAGACACAGACAGACAGACACAGACAGACATACAGAAACAGAGAGACAGAGAGAGATCTACGTATTGCTTTCGTTGTCTCTGCTTTTACTGTATGTTGCTTACGATCTGTTTGGTCTTTTCAAAGTATGTTACGTGTCTGTTCTTGTACACAGATCTGCTGTTTTTACGTCTGTGCTTGTATGCCGACCAACAACCAAACGAACATGCACGGCATTCACGCATCCAAAACCATTGCACACATCTCATATAAAACTGACAACTACAGCAAGATATGTGAATCGTCGAGCAGTTTCGGTTATGGACTACACAACGTTATGATCATCAACGTTGGTACAACTGACTAAACTTGTCCTTTTTAGCATGACAAGAGCTATTTCAAAATTCTTGAGCATGTTAGATTGCTTTTTTTAAATATTTTATTGGATACACTTTTTCACGAATTCGACCCGACGTATAATTATCATACCAAAAGACGCCGACCAAACGTTTCTAAGTGTGTCGAAGAAGAAACGAAATTATGATACTGCCATTAGTGGCATCAACAGAAAAGGAAATCGGCGATTCACGTTTCTTTGCAGTAGGACTCGTGTGTGTGTGTGTGTGTGTGTGTGTGTGTGTGTGTGTGTGTGTGTGTGTGTGTGTGTGTGTGTGTGTGTGTGTGTGTGTGTGTGTGTGTGTGTGCTTGTGTGTGTGTGTGTGTGCTTGTGTGTGTGTGTGCTTGTGTGTGTGTGTGTGTGTGTGCTTGGGTGTGTGTGTGTGTATGTGTGTGTGTGTGTGTGCTTGGGTGGTGTGTGTGTGTGTGTGTGTGTGTGTGTGTGTGTGTGTGTGTGTGTGTGTGTGTCTGTGTGTCTGTGTGTCTGTGTGTCTGTGTGTGTCTGTCTTTCTCTCTGTCTGTCTGTTGTCTACTCGTCTGCGTGAGTACTGGCGTCTGTGTACGTGTATATATTTGTGTGTGTCAGTGTGTGCGCGCACGCTTCTGTGTGCGTCAGTGTCTGTGCGTACGTGAGTGTGTGTATTGTGTGTGTTCATGTATTTGAGTGTGCGCGCGCCTGACTGTTCGTATGTTTGTGCGTCTTTGCATAATGCGTCCGATCGTGCATAATTATGAGTGTGTGTGTGCTCAGGCATGCCTGCGTGTGTCTGTGTGTCACACATTCAACACCAAGATGCCCCTTCTGTTGCCTTCCCGCCAGGTAAAACGCCAGTACCTGCCGTGGTCACCATCGACTGGACCAGTCACGTGCCCAGAGACAATCACGTGCTACCCCCTCCTCCCTTGGGAGCCACCCCCTTCCCCTCCCCCTCCCTCTCCCAGCCCAAACTCGTGAAATCCACAGCGGCTTCGGTCGCAAAAGACAGCAGCAGCAGCAGCAGTACAAGCGTTTTTCACTTACGACAGTCACCTGCTGATACGACTGTTTCCCAGAACACAAGGTCTTACGGAAGAAATGTTGTAGATATAACTACTTCTACTTCTACTACTTCTTCCGCTGTCTCATCTACCGCCAGTGTGTTTACCTCAAAGGCTGTCAGCACAGCCGTCTCGCCCTCTCTGGGTGTTTCGTCAACGACAGGTTTTCCTGACGCCGTAACGACGGCGACGTCAACAACGACTTCCGCTAAAACAAGCATGTCATCCAGCTCAACCACGGACGGTGTGTCGATGACGCCATCGACAACGAGCAGTGTGACGGTGGTCGAAACGACCCCAACGAACAGACTAACGGATGCTACATCCACGTTTTTGCAAACGATTGCGACAACAAGTGCGGGATGGACGTCAAAGCCTACGACGCCTTCCTCCTCTTCTTTCTCCTCCTCTTCTTCCTCCTCCTTCTCCTCCCCAACCACGACTACGACGGGCTTGGCTATGGCGCCCAGTGTTGCTGCTGGTACCACTACCTCACACGCACCTGTGCAGACAACGAGCGTTTCAACCAAAACCGAATCAACGCCACCAGCCACGACGACCACCACCCCGCCGCCGCCGCCGCCATCAACCACGACGCTGTCCTACACGAAGAACACCACCAGCACCGACTCCACGACGACGACACCGACCCACCTCAGCAGCACCACGATGTCCACGGCGTCTTTCCAGCCCGGATTCCAGAACGTGGGTGTCATCAAGGAGGAGACGTTGGTCAGCTCACGAGCATCTCCGGTTCCCAGAAGTTCCAACTCGGTGGGCGGGAAGGATGATGTCCAGACTCTTGCAGAAGCTCCAGAGTCCACCACCAGTGTGTCAGCGCTTGGGTTGACCGCCGTCTCTGCGACTGAAGCGACGGCGACCACGACAGCAGCTGATACGACAACGGTGGGAGTCAGTTTAACAACGACCGGGGTGAGTTCGTCGACGGAACCTTCTACTACTTCGACCTCGACTGCAGCTGAAACGACAGCTTCGACGGAGCCTAGCACAACCACTACCGGAGCGACAACGACGACACCCACGACCACCACAACGGTCACTACGACAACGACAACCACAAGCACAACTCCTGCAGCAACAAGCACGGTCGCAACAACCACCACACCCACTTCGACCACTACAACACCTGCTACCACCACCACAACAACACCCACGACTACCACACCTTCTACAACTACAACAACACCCACAACCACCACCACAACACTTCCTACTACAACGACTACAACGCCCACAACCACCACACCCACCACTACAACCACCACACCCACTACAACTACCACCACGCCCACAACAACAACCACACCTACTACCACCACCACCACCACCACCACCACTACTACGCCCACAACAACAACAACCACTCCCACCACTACCACCACCACCACGCCCACAACAACAACAACCACACCCACTACCACCACCACGACGATATCGACAACGACTCTCCCCACCACAACCACAACCACGATCCCCTCGACGCTTCCTCCTCTGGACCTCATCGGCCCGAGCACCAACGACTCATCTTCAGCAGCTCCGAACCTCAGTCCGGATGGGGTGGAGCTGGATCCTCTGGATGCCAACGGCACTGACTACAACTACACCGAACCCGTCTACTACAACGAAACCGACTTCAACCTGACGAGGTCACACGTGCTGAAAGCCATGACGTTTTCCTGGCTCAGCTCCGCCGGTACCTCCAGCCCTTCTCCGTCCAGCGGAGGGGTCAACGGCTACGACGACAACAACAACAGCAGCAGCAGCACCAGTAACAGCAGCAGTTTCTTCGTGAACGAGACGGAGACTCGAACGGAGCCTCCTCTGACGTCCATCTTCTCCGAGCTCCTCGGGGACGATGTCAACAACACGGTGCTGTACACGATCTCTGCCAACGTCTCATACAGCGCCGCCACCCACCTTCCGGAAAGCAGGAACGAATCCATGGGCAACGCCACTGGAGGCGGATTCTCGGACGTTGTCGGCAGCATTGACGGAAGCAGCAACGGCAGCATGTGGGAGACATTCGAGCCACTGCCGTTCCAGCCCGTGCAAAATCGATCGAGTCGGAAACCCGAGGTCAGCACGGAGAGCCCCTTCTTCATCGGACGACCTCGGGTCACGTCGAGGCCCGTGATGACCACGACGAGGAAGACGACTACCTCGACGAGAAGGCCGACGACGCGAAGGCCGAGAGGACCGGTCCTTCCCAACTGGGACACGAGACGTCCGACGACACGCCGGCCGCGGCCTAGGCGACCTGAGTCTTTGGGTGAGTGGATGAAGTCGAGTGAGTGTTTAGTGATAGGTTATTCGTGGTGCACCATTTCGTAAGAGCCCAGAGCGCTTACAAAGACGTAAGGATACACTTATTTCATCACACACACACACACACACACACACACACACACACACACACACACACACACACACACACACACACACACACACACACACACACACGCACGCACGCACGCACGCACGCACGCACGCACGCACGCACGCACGCACACACACAAACACGCACGCACGCACGCACGCGCGAGCGTGCACACACACACACACGCACACCCACGTACGCACGCACGCACACTCGCACACACTTTCTGTCTCTCTCTGTCTCTGTCGGCCTGTCTGTCTCTGTCTGTTTCTGTTTCTGTCTGTCTGTCTGTCTGTCTGTCTGTCTGTCTGTCTGTCTGTCTGTCTGTCTGTCTGTCTCTCTCTCTCTCTCTCTCTCTCTCTCTCTCTCTCTCTCTCTCTCTCTCTCTCTCTCTCTCTCTCTCTCTCTCTCTCTCTCTCTCTCTCTCTCTCTCTCTCTCTCTCTCTCTCTCTCTCTCTCTCTCTCACACACACACACACACACACACACGCACGCACGCACGCACGCACGCACGCACGCACGCACGCACGCACACACACACACACACACACACACACACACACACACACAAACACATACACATTGTTTCTTTACCATGGTGTGTTGACAGATCCTTTCGGATTTCCCACAAGAAATGGCGGCTATAATGACGACGTCAACGACATTTTCTCCTTCCCAAAAGTCGGACCCGGAGGCAAACGTTACAACACCCTAAAGACCACCACCACCACCACCACAACTACGACAACAACACCCACGACAACAACGACAGAAAAACCCGCTGAAGGTTGTAAAGCGTT
This sequence comes from Alviniconcha strummeri, assembly GCA_963584105.1. Taxonomy (NCBI): domain Eukaryota; kingdom Metazoa; phylum Mollusca; class Gastropoda; family Provannidae; genus Alviniconcha; species Alviniconcha strummeri. The sequence goes on along the minus strand of CAUZXP010000302.1, from coordinate 10,762 downwards.
ATCCAGAGAAGTTTGTCAGCCGCTGGCTGTCTTATAATAATAATAATAATAATAATGTACATTTATCATGTACATCAACGCCATGAGCGCTCACATGATACATATTAACCTAAATATGATATTCTGTACACATGTACACCGCAACCTCCCGGATAAGGGACATAACTAGCAGTAGCATTGTCGGCAGTGAGTGGGCTGGATTGCGTCCCTTGATTAACAGAGGCGGTGTTGTGTACACACATAACTATCGCAATCCACGGCTGTCAATATTTGTCTTATGGGACACAATGTTATGTGATAATTTTATAGTTTTGTTGTTCTTGTTGTTTTGTAGTTGTTTTGTTGTTGTAGTTGTTTTGTTTTGTTTTGTTTTTGTTTTTGTTTTTGCCGAGCACATCTTTGTGGGGCGTTTATTCACAAACATGGTTTCCATCCATTACAATAATTATACCTTTCACTCTCTTTCACGCTCCTTTGCTTACACCATTTTCTCAGAGCTCAGGGGTTGTGTGAAAGTCGAGGTGGCCGTCCTGGGCTCCCGTCCCTAATAAGCCTTACGGTTTCTGTGGACGTAAAGCAACACTGAACCATGCCTAGGCATGCCTAGTTTGTCGCTAATATGTCAACCGACACCCGAGGACATGAAGAGCTCAGGAGTTGTGTGAAAGTCGAGGTGGCCATCCTGGGCTCCCGTCCCTAATAAGCCTTACGGTTTCTGTGGACGTAAAGCGACACTTCAACCAACCATCAACATCATCACAGTTTTACAAAGCATTTCTTATCTGACAGCTGAAACTGAGCAGGATCCAGTTCTTGACATATCTTACAGTTTTACCGAAGATATGCTTAGGTTTCTTCTTCTTCTTCTTCTTCTCCTCCTTCCTTTTTTTTTTTTTTTTTTTTTTTTTTTTTTTCTCTGTATGGTTGTTGTTGTTGTTGTTGTTGTTGTTGTTGTTGTTGTTGTTGTTGTTGTTGTTGTTGTTGTTGTTGTTGTTGTTGTTGTTGTTGTTGTTGTTGTTGTTGTTTTCTTTTCTTCTTCTTCTCCAAAAAGATCATTGCGCATTAAAAATAAAATAAAAATGTGTCTGCCGTAAATAAAGCAACAATAACACCACACTGTGTTTAAAAAAAAAAATCAATCAGTTTTCTTGAAACCTTTCTCAATGAACTGAGATTGAAGAATGCTGAGCGTCACAGTGTGATTCTCTTTCTTCACCAGTGATCATCAGCCCAGAAACCATCGTTCTAGCGAATGTAAATAGCTCGCTCGCCCCTCTGTCCCTCCAAATTCATTGTGTACTTCTGTGTGTGACTTCACCAGTGATCATCAGCCCAGAAACCATCGTTCTAGTGAATGTAAATAGCTCGCTCGCCCCTCTGTCCCTCCAAATTCATTGTGTACTTCTGTGTGTGACTTCACCAGTGATCATCAGCCCAGAAACCATCGTTCTAGCGAATGTAAATAGCTCGCTCGCCCCTCTGTCCCTCCAAATTCATTGTGTACTTCTGTGTGTGACTTCACCAGTGATCATCAGCCCAGAAACCATCGTTCTAGCGAATGTAAATAGCTCGCTCGCCCCTCTGTCCCTCCAAATTCATTGTGTACTTCTGTGTGTGACTTCACCAATGATCATCAGCCCAGAAACCATCGTTCTAGCGAATGTAAATAGCTCGCTCGCCCCTCTGTCCCTCCAAATTCATTGTGTACTTCTGTGTGTGACTTCACCAATGATCATCAGCCCAGAAACCATCGCTCTAGTGGGAGCGGGGATAGCTCAGTGGTTAGAACGCCGGACTCGTGATCGAAAGGTCGCGGGTTCGAATCCCTGCTGGAGCGGCGGGAGAATTTCCTTCTCCGGGGTCGACTTTCTGTGCTGACTCTTATTTCGGTATCCGTTCCACCCCCGTGTTACCGCAGTAGCACGTAAAAGATCCCGGTCATTCTGCCAAAAGCGCAGGTAGCAGGTTACAGTTAAACACGCATACACCTTACGTATGTGGCTTTGCATGAAGTGACATGGTGTATGGTTGTATGGCGTACACAGAATTTGCGCCGAGACGGCAGCAGTTTCATGTGGCACCAGCCATGCCAGCGCTGTAAGTACACCACTTCGGTGGATATTCAAAAACGCGCTCCTGTAGAACCACACGCGAGCGCAGTGAGTCTGCTCGAGAGCGGAGAATAGCGCTATATAAAAGCGATCAATAATAATAACGTAAATAGCTCGCTCGCCCCTCTGTCCCTCAAAATTCATTGTGTATTTTTGTGTGTGACGTCACCAGTGATCATCATCGCCCCTGACGTGACCGCGGAACTAGGCATGAGTCCCACCAACAACCTCAAGGTCACGTGCCACGCCTTCCAGGCCTGGGGCTGGACCTACATGTCCTTGTCCAGATACGAAGGAACGGGTAAGTATTGCGGGTATGGACCTACATGTCCCTGTCCAGATACGAAAGAACGGGTAGGTATTGCGGGTATGGATATGGACCTACATGTCCTTGTCCAGATACGAAAGAACGGGTAGGTATTGCGGGTTTGGACCTACATGTCCTTGTCCAGGTACGAAGGAACGGGTAGGTATACAGCGAGTATTCCGGGTGTAGAATATCTTGTCCATATACGAAGGAACGGGTAGGTAATGTGGGTATGGACCTATATGCCCTTGTCCAGATACGAAGGAACGGGTAGGTATTGCGGGTATGGATATGGACCTATATGTCCTTGTCCACACACAAAGAAACGGGTAGGTATTGCGGGTATGGATCTATATGTCCTTGTGTAGATACGAAGGAACGGGTAGGTATTGCGGGTATGGACCTACATGTCCCTGTCCAGATACGAAGGAATGGGTATGTGTTGCGGGCATGGACCTATATGTCCTTGTCTAGATACGAAGGAACGGGTAGGTAATGTGGGTATGCACCTACACGTCCTTGTCCAGATACGAAGGAACCGGTAGGTATAGACCCCTATATTTGTGTCCAGATGCGAAGTAACGGGTAGGTATTGCGGGTATGGACCTACATGTCCTTATCCAAAGGAAGGAGATAAGTGTCTGTGTCTTCTTCTTTCTTCTTCTTCTTTTTCTCTCTCTTTTTTTTTTTTTCTTTTTTTTTCTTTTTTTCTTCTCTTTTTTAAAGGGAAAAAAAGAGCGTTATTTTGAATCTTATGTGTTTGGATCTAGATACAAAAGAACGGGTAGTTAGCGGGTATTCTGAGTGTGAGGACCCTTCGGGTGTGCTGGCTAGTAGAGGTATTTTTCCCGTCCCGAGCTGACCTTGTGCGGTTGAAAAAAAATGTTAAAATCCAGTTACTTTACTTGCCTGTACACCTCCCCCTCCCCCCTCCCCCCGCCCCATCTTTGACTAGAGAACAGATTTTAATATGTGAGAAGTGTTTTGAAATGTACGTCTGCTTGTGACACTCTTCGATCGTCCTCAGGTGACCGTCCTCAGGTGATCGTCCTCAGGTGACCCAGTGCTGTTCGCGGGACGTTAAAGTCCTAGTTAATGACTAACTAAATGATAAAACTAGCAATGCTAGACCCTAGACTATCAGACCCTATCTGTTGAGGATGATAACTTTCTAAGGGAGGGTTGGGGATGTGTGAACGTAAAGAGTTTTATTTAATTTGAGAGTTTTTACGTTTTGGTTTGACAGAGAAAGCATTATTCCAGGTAATGTAGGGTTTACTGTTAGTGTACGCAGATCGAGAGAAAGGGGGCGTGTGTCTAAGAGTGTGTACGTGCGTGTGAATCATGATTTAGAATTATTGAGATAATTAAGTTCTTCGTTGTGCAATCGGACGACAGCTTTAGTTTCCCGCTGGGATGAATAAAGTATATAGTTATTGTTGTCATTGTCATTGTTAGACCAGATGGATCCAAGGAGAAAGACCCATAAGAGACGCAGAAGTACTTGTTCAACGAACTTAACTTCTGGCAGGTCACGTGGCCGAGGCGGTGGAGTTCCTGGGAGGCGTGTACATCTTCGACGAGTTCCCTTTCATCCCCATCGACTCCCGCATGAGTCACCATCGTGTGCATCGCGACAAGGACCGCGTGTCCTTGACCTTGGAGAGCCAGTACGCCGTGTGCGAGGACAAGGGCACCTACCTGTGCGAGATCATCGTCAACGGATCCATCTGGTCCAAGGACTTCAACGTCGACATCAGAAGTGAGTCGGTGTGGGTGGGGATGGCGGATGGTTGTGGCGATGGTGTTGGTGGTGGTAACAGTGGTACCTACCTGTGCGAGATTGCGAGATCATCGTCAACGGATCCATCTGGTCCAAGGACTTTAACGTCGACATCAGAAGTGAATCAGTGTGGGTGGGGATGGTGGATGGTTGTGGCGATGGCGATTATTTGGTGGTGGTAATGGTGTCCCGAAAAAGAAGGACTAGGGCACCTACCTGTGAGAGATCGCGAGATCGTTGTCAACGGATCCATCCGGTCCAATGACTTCAACGTCGACATCAGAAGTGAGTCGGTGTGGGTGTGGGTTGGTGGGTTGTTGTGGCGATGGTGATTATTTGGTGGTGGTAATGGTGTCCGGGAAAAGGACAATGGCACCTACCTGTGCGAGATCATCGTCAACATCTCCATCTGGTCCAAGGACTTCAACGTCGACTCCAGAAGTAAGTCGGCGTGGGTGGGTGAGTGAGTTATGTGAGGAGGGCTCTGCGACCTGTGATATTATTCATGGATCCATCTGGTCCATACGCACCCATATACCTGGATGTGACCATTCTCATTGGATGCATCTGGTTTCACGCCAGTACCACATTATGGGTGTGTTTGGGCAGTATCGATAGCACAGCAACACAGGCGGTTTTGTTGTCTTTGTTTGTTTGTTTGTTGTTTTGGTTGTGTGTGTGTGTGTGTGTGTGTGTGTGTGTGTGTGTGTGTGTGTGTGTGTGTGTGTGTGTGTGTGTGTGTGTTTTCTTTCTCTTTTTTTCTCTTTTTTCTCTTTTTTTTTTTTTGGGGGGGGGGGGGGGGGTTGTTTGGGGGGTATCTCTCTCCATGGCCGCATTTAAATCTAGCATGAATGCTACGATATAACAAGCGAGTTCGTTTGCGTTTGACATTACTGGGGAGGAGGTGGCAGAGGCACATAGCTATATGTATACTGTTTTTCAACGTCACAGAGAAGCCAGACGTACCGGTGCTGTCCGTTCCGAGTGACATCATTTCCGGACAGGAAGTGACGTTCACCACCACGTGGAATGCTGGGTCGCCTCTTATGGGTACGATCGTGCACGACATTATCAAAGGCTTCACCAACCTCCCCAACTACATCAGGAACGAGACAACGACCACAAGGCAGCAGAAGTGTGAAATCATTGTGCAGAACAGGTAAGGACTCCGATAGATCCAAACACTTAAAGGTTCAAAAGAACGCTATTTATTAGGACAAAAAGTGTTTTCAGTGTAATCCCCTTTTGTCATGCTACAAAACGACAGTTAAACAACAGTTAAACGGTGAAAAGCGATGAAAAATGAGACAGAGATCTAAGACGCTTATCTGTTTTGGATGAGCTAAGGATAGCTTCGGTCAGGTCTTAATAATAATACTGTACATTTACCATGCTCTCATCAACGCCCTGAGCGCTCACATCATACATATTAACCTAAATACAATATTCTATACGTACGTAGAGGACAGTCTTACCAAAACAATTTACATAAGGCATTTATGCACACACACACACACACACACACACACACACACACACACACACACACACACACACACACACACACACACACACACACACACACACACACACACACACACACACACACACACACACACACACACACACACACACACACACACACACACACACACACACACACACACACACACACACACACACACACACACACACACTGACTGTAGCAGAAACTGGGTATTTATATTAGTTGGCTGCGGAAATACTGTGAGAAGAGGAAGGTTTTCAGTTTGGCTTTTAAAGATGACAGAGTTGAGCAGTGCCTGAGGTCTTGTGGGAGTGAATTCCAAATTCCAGGTCTTGCAAAACACGTTAACATAGCTGGTCGTTCTGAGCTTTTTGTTTTCTAAGGCAGTGTGTGATGTTTTTGCATTCTGTCTTCTCCCCATGATTATGACCAACGCTGGGGGTGGCTGTGTATTCAAACCCGATCTTTGACTCACTTGAAAAGGAAACACTGACTCTATCTCTAGCCAGCCTTTGCCATGCACATAACCATAAACATAATGCAGATTGGCACGGAGTAGTAATTAGGATAGACTGAGGTCTGTGCCTCTGATTCTTTTGCCTTTCGTCGATGCCTCTGTCAGAGACCTACCTGTAAGCATATTTTAGACTTTCTTGGAACCGACAATCAAACTGATTTGTTTGTATCAGTAGGGTGTTCGTTTGTAAACTTATGTGCTATAAGTACACGCAGTTTTAATTCTCTTCAGTGCGAATTAGTAACGCATGCCAGGTGAGAGTTACCGTAGGGGATTCAGGTCGTTGTTGTTGTATTTGTGTGACGTCTTTTGCGCGATAGTTAACTCCCTTGTGTAATAATCTCTTAAGAGCAAGTTTTTTTGTTTTTTTGTTTTGTTTTTTAGTGGCTCTAGTTTATGTTCTCTCTTCCTCCTCCTCCTCCTCCTCCTCCTCCTCCTCCTCCTCCTCCTCCTCCTCCTCCTCCTCCTCCTCCTCCTCCTCTTGTGCTTCCTCTTCCTCTTCTTTTTCTTCTTTTTCTTCTTCTTCTTCTTCTTCTTCTTTAAAGAGGAACCAAACTGAATCGCGGGCCCTATCGATGTAACGCCCCACAAAGACGCTCTTCTTCTTCTACTGCTTTTCTTCTTCTTCTTCTTCTTCTTCTTCTTCTTCTTCTTCTTCTTCTTCTTCTTCTTCTTCTTCTTCTTCTTCTTCTTTAAAGGGGAACCAGACTGAATCGCGGACCCTATCGATGTGACGCCCCACAAAGACACTCTTCTTCTCCTTCTTCTTCTTCTTTATGGTGCGCTTCAAGTTCTTGTATTGGAGGTCAAGGGAGGGAGGAAAGGGTACTAAACTATTGTCCAGATGCCCGATTTGCTTCGTGCAGTTACAAGGTTCGGCCGGACATGAGGTGGAATGGCACACAAATCCAGGTGTCGGTCATACCCAGCAAGGATGCCTCGGCCAGGATGGTGGAAACCATCCAAATGCTCGACAAGGAGGTGGTCTCCCTTAGTGTTATCAGAAGTGAGTAGCTCACGAGGGTGGTTTCCCTTTTCCTTTTTTTTTTTTTTTTTTTTTACAGCAGTGAGTTTGTTTAAGAAGGTGGTTTTTCCTGGATGTTTTCAGAAGCGAACTGTTTTAAAGCGGCAGCCTCTTCTGGAATGCAGTATATGTATAGATACCTATAATTGTGAGTCAGTCTGCTTGAAAAAAATATTTCTTTAACCAAATATAATTTTGGGGGGCGGGGTGGGGGGTGGGGTGTGGGCCGTATGAAAAGATATCCTAGAAGTACGGGCTATAAAACAAATCTTATTTTTGTCTTTCTGTCTGCCCGTCTGTGTGTGTGTGTGTGTGTGTGTGTGTGTGTGTGTGTGTGTGTGCGTGCGTGTGTGTTGTGTATGTGTGACACAGACACTCACAAAGTTTGTCTTGACACCAAGAAGTGTTTTTTAACGCTCAAATACACATCCGAGCTACAGTATACCAAAGATTTATCTGCGCATCAGTGAATGATACTCAGTGTTTTTTAACGCTCAAACGCACATCTGAGCTACAGTATACCAAAGATTTATCTAGGCATCAGTGAGTGATACTCAGGTCTGTTTCTGAGCTACAGTATACCAAAGACTGAGTCTAGACGTCAAGGCGTGTTCTTGAACATCAAACCTGTGTTTTGTGATGCCCACCAGCAGCTTCGTCTTCAGGGTGTCCTACTGACTAGTGACTAGCCAAATGTGGGTTTGAGTGGTGTCTACCCCAAATTGCACCTGAATTTCAAGGTGCCCCATCGACTAACTAAATGTGTGTTTGAGTATAGTGTCGACTACAGTTGCGCCTGAACGTCAAGGTGTGCTACTGACTGGCTAAAGGTGGGGTTAAGTGGTGTTCACCCCAAATTGGGCCTGAATTTCAAGGTGCCCCACCGACTAACTTAATGTGTGTCTGAGTATAGTGTCGACTAAACCTTGGGCCTGAATTTCAAGGTGTCCCACTGATTGGCTAAATATGGGTTTGAGTGGAGTCTACCTCAAATTGGGCCTGAATTTCGAGGTGTTCCACTGACTAAATGTGTGTTTGAGTATAGTGTCGACTACAACTTTGGCCTGAATTTCAAGGTGTGCTACTTATTGGCTAAAGGTGGGTTTGAGTAGTGTCTACCGCAAATTGCGCTTGAATTTCGAGGTGCCCCACCGACTAACTAGATGTGTGTTTGAGAATAGTGTCAACTACAATTGCGCCTGAATTTCAAGGTGTGCTAAAGGCGGGTTTGAGTGGTGTCGACTACAACTTGGGCCTGAATTTCAAGGTGTACTACTGACTGGCCAAATGTGGGTCTGAGCATAGTGTCGACTACAACTGCGCCTGAATTTCAAGGTGTGCTAAAGGTGGGTTTGAGTGGTGTCGACTACAACTTTGGCCAGAATTTCAAGGTGTGCTACTGATTGGCTAAAGGTGGGTTTGAGTGGTGTGTACCCAAATTGGGCCTGAATTTCGAGGTGCTCCCACCGACTAACTAAATGTGTGTCTGAGTATAGTGTCGACAACAAACTGGACCTGAATTAATTTCAACGTGTGCTAAAGGTGGGTTTGAGTGGTGTCTGCCACAAATTGAGGCTGAATTTCAAGGTGTGCTACCGATTGGCTAAAGGTGGGTTTGAGTGGTGTCTACCACAAATTTCACCTGAATTTCAAGGTGTGCCACTTACTGACTGGCGCAAATGTGGGTTGAGTGGTGTCTACCGTAAACTGGGCCTGAGTTTCAAGGTGTGCTATCGATGGCCAAATCCGCGTAGATGTGCTTGAGCAGAGTCCACCGCGAACATGTGTAGAGATACCGGAGGAAGTGCTGTCGAGAAGACTTGAACACGACGTCTCCAAACACAAGCGAGGACGTGAGTCAGATGCGACCAGCTGAAGTTCCGGAGTCTGTGGGAACACTGCACAGAGACAGCGAAACGTACAGCAGGCGGTGCAGAGTGCGTCAGTCTTTAGCTTCTTCCTACCTAGGCGAGATCGTGAACTCGTAAAGGTCGACCCAAACACACAAAAGGTTCAAAGGAACGCTGTTTATTAAGGACAAAACACAACACGCCAATTTTCGGGCTAATCCCCTTTATCGAGCTACAAAACGACACTTAAAGAACATTTAAATGGTGAAAAACGAAAAAAACGAGGGAAAAAAAAAGAGAGGGAGAGCTTAACCACTTATCTGTTTTTGTCTTGTCCACTCGTAAAGGCTGAAAAAACACAACACGCCAATTTTCGGGGTAATCCCCTTTATCAAGCTGCAAAACGACACTTAAAGAACATTTAAATGGTGAAAAACTAAAATAACGAGAGAAAAAAAGAGAGGGAGAGCTTAACCACTTATCTGTTTTTGTCTTGTCCACTCGTAAAGGCTGAAAAAAAGACTGGTCAGACTTCAGACTCTTTTTGTTCATTCGTTAGTCGTGTTGAACTCGGAGCTGTCTCCGGAAAGACACGGACTGAGACCGAGGTCCCAGGTGTTACAGGGGGAAGAGGGGACGGAGAGAGAGAGACAGAGACAGACAGAGACAGAGAGAGGAGAGAGACACAGATACAGAGAGAGAAAGAGACAGAGAGAAAGAGGGGGGGAGAGAGAAAGAGGGGGAGAGACAGAGACAGAGAGAGGGGGAGAGACACACGCAGACAGAGAGAGAGACACGGACAGAGAGGGGGAGAGAGAAGAGGCACTCAGACAGAGAGAGACAGGGAGAAGGACACAGAGAGAGGGGGAGAGATAGACAGACACACACAGAGACACACACAGAGAGAGAGACAGAGAGAGAGGGGTGGAGATAGACGGAAAGAGACAGACACAGGCATACATACGGAGAAAGACAGTGAGAGAGACCAGAAAGACATATAAGAGTGAGAGAAAGAACTCAGAACTCAGAACTTTATTATACAAGGATTAAGTTTTAGGCAGCTGCGTATATATTCTTACAATCTGTCCTTGCTGATCTACATATTAAGTTTTAGGCAGCTGCGTATATATTCTTACAATCTGTCCTTGCTGATCTACATGTAAATAGGCTACACATAAAACGCGAGTGAGAGAGAGAGAGAGAGAGAAGGGAGAAGTATACCTAAGTTTTGTTGCACTGTCACCACCTGAAAAACTGTCCTTTAAGATGGGCGGTGAATAAGAGCTATTGTTAATGTTTCGTCCACAAATCACCATTTTTATAGAGAAAGGACAGCAGAGGGAGGGAATCGAACCCACGTAGTCCGTTTATCAGCCTAACGCCCTATCGCTAGGCCAAACCGGCTCACGTTCAAAATCACTTCAGAGAGAATGGGTTTTTTTTTTTTTTTTTTTTTTTTTTTGTCAAAGGGGGGTCGTTTTTGTTTATTTATTGTTTTTTTATCGATTCTTCGTCTCCGGGTCGTAATAACACGAGTTGGCGCGTATGTAGGTTTGCCCGACCGCGCGGATGTCTTGAATTGCACTGAAATGAACTGCACTGAAGGCAGTGTACAAGACTCTTACGATGCATGTTGCATTTCTGTTGGGGCCTTACTCCGTTT
>CAUZXP010000301.1:0-13237 GCA_963584105.1 Alviniconcha strummeri | reverse complement strand
GTGCAGTTTGGGCCGAAGTGATGTCTCTGTCTATGTTAAGGTACTGAGTCGGCAGGGCAGATTTCCACCATAGAATAACTAGCGGTCACAAAACCTCTGACAATTAGCCTGACCCAGTGTTCGAAAGGCGGGAAGAGCAAAGAAAGAGCAAAAACACACAATCAAAAAAGTACAACAAACCAACACACAAAAACAAACAATCAAAAAAGTACAACCAACCAACACACAAAAACAAACAATCAAAAAAGTGCAACCAACCAACAAACAAAAACAAACGATCAAAAAGTACAACCAACCAACAAATAAAAAAAAAAAAAAAAAAAAAAAAAAAAAAAAAACACAAACGACAACAGCAACAAAACAGGACTGACTACAACAAAACACGAGCGTTACGTTTCTGTAACAGACAGAGACTATTGTTGCTGTTCGTGCTCTAGGTCAGATATGACATCAATACAAGACCTGTCAATGGACTTTTTACAGCTACGCCTCTTTGCCTAATTACTTATCTAACGGACCCTTCCAACCATCCCACACACCCCACACCTCCTGTTCCACGGCCGCTGCGCCCGTACACGTGTGCACGAAGCAGTCTCGACTGCCGAAAGTGAGGGATGCGATAAGGGCTGGCAGCGCTGAAGGCACCGGGCCACGAGAGTCTGCAACTACAAGATCAAGGGGCGTGATTAGGCGAAAGGGCCTCAGCCAATCAGAGCTCTCGCTTCCCGGTCCCTAGAAAAGGGGCTCGGCACTTCACAACACTTGTAAAAACGTGTATCACCCAATCAAATCTCCTTCCGTCGGCCCCAACATCGCTTGAAGAGCGGGCCTTGGGATGACTGTTGGCAAGGTGCGCTGCATGGTGTAGGCAGTGCGGCACTGACTGGCGGATTATTTATCATTGATGTGTCGAGTCTACCTCCTCCTCATCCTCAGTGTTTCATCGAGGATGTGATTCGCTCTTCGACATCAACTTGGAAAAGGGAATTGTTGAGATTTACGGACTGACGACGATTATGGGTATGACTGAAGTGTCCAGTGGACGTTTGTCTTGAGATTGGTGTCCGGCCCGTCGTGGATTTGGCGACTCGGTTCCACTGGCTGTCCAAAGCAACGCCGTGCTGAGCTTTAGCGGTTCTTCAGGTCTTTGCTACGACAGGTACGGTCCCGACCCCAGCCGGCTGACCATCGTTATGAGCCTCAGTTATGCTTCGGTTTTAGCTGCAATGATGTGCGGACTTTGCTGTGGGGCATCGAGACAGTAGTTAGTACCTGCCTACACACACAATGAGACGGTCTGAATAGCCTTGGCCTCAATCGCCGGGCGATCAGATTCATTATATATATATATATTCCTTCCCAATCATTGGCGTGAACCATAATGATTTTAATATTTGCTCATTTTGCTGTTGCTGCTGTTAGTGGTGCTGCTGTCTTCTCTTCTTCTTCTTCTTCTTCTTCTTCTTCTTCTTCTTCTTCTCTTCTTCTTCTTCTTCTTCTTCTTCTTCTTCTTCTTCTTCTTCTTTCTTCTTCTTCTTCTTCTTCTTCCTCCTCCTCCTCCTCTTCTTCTCAGTCTTCTTTTCTTCTTCTACTCCTCCTCCTCCTTCTCCTCTTCCTCCTCCTTCTTCTTGTCAATTTTTTATATAGTTTGTCATAATTAATTTTGGGGTCAAGTTATTGAACGGTTTAAATATTGGCGGTTCAGATAGCTGCTTGTTGAATGACTGGATGCTATTCCTTTGCCTGACTGACTGACTGGTCAGCTGATTGTCTGACAAGTGACTGACTCCCTGACTCAGTTAAGTAAAATGTAATGCGGTATAAACTCATGCATAATTCGTCTAATAAAACAAATGAAGTCACAAATGGTGATAACATAGCGAGCGAACAGATGACTGAAACAAGAAAAAAGGATAAAAATCACTCGAAGAAAAGGAAGGGGGTGAAAAATGTAAAGCAAGCATGTCTTCTTAAATTGAAAAGAAAAAGAAAAAGATTTTTTTTATTTTATTCTTTTAATCTTATTCTGTCTATTTTGCATACCTCCCCCCCCCCACTCCCATGTTAGAGACAAACTTTCAATCGCGAACAGCTATTTTTTGTGCATATAATTTTATCCCAGCTATGCTGTGCGGTAAGAATAATAACTGAGTCGAAGAGATATAAAATACTCAAGGAAGAAAAAAAGAAAAAAATGGATGTCACAAATGAATAGAAATTCCGCTGCAAGATGTTATGTGCAAATCAATAGCAGGGTGGCGAGTAAAGAATAACCAGTCTGTCATGCCTTCCTTTTCGATTTATAGATTTGATTTAAAGGAGCAAAACTCTGCAAACTCCGCATCGAGCTGCTCTGTGTGCGTGTGCTTGTGTATAGCACTGGCATAGTACGGAATAAACTGATATGCGGATATATACCAACGTAGTGCATACTTCAAGTTCATTCCGTCCACACACACACACGCACGCACGCACGCACTCACGCACGCACGCACGCACGCACACACACACACACACACACACACACACTCATTCTCATACCATTTGTGGACCACAAACCGACGGGGCTAAAAGTGGACATTGCCCTAATTCTCCCCGTCATGGGGCACTAGCAGCTACAGTTGTCAGCTAAGTGGGCACTGGTGTGACGACTTCAAAGCCTACGTCAGCTGTTTCGGCCCGGTCATAAACTGAGTCAACAGCGGCAGCTAGGGGTGGTTGGTTCTGCAGGTCTTTGGGTTTGAAGAATGGATCTACTACAAGTATGGAGCATGAACGACAGAACCTGTGCTGACCATGCAGATCTTTGCGTTTGGAGAATGGACCTGTACTGACTATGCAGGTCTTTGGGTTGTGGAGCATAGACCAATGCTGACTATATATGCAGGTCTTGGGTTTGGAGCATAGACCAGTACTGACTATGCAGGTCTGTAGGTTTGGAGCATAGACCAGTACTGACCGCGCGGGCCTTTGGGTTTGGAGCATAGACCAGTACTGACTATGCAGGTCTTTGGGTTTGGAGCATAGACCAGTACTGACTATGCAGGTCTGTAGGTTTGGAGCATAACTACTATTGACTGTGCAGGTCTTTAGGTTTGGAGTATAGACCTGTATTGACTGAAGAACTGTTAGGTTTGGAGCATAGTACTGACCAAGTAGCTCTTAGGTTTGGAGCAGTTGGTTGAGTGGTGCTTTACGTCCACAGAAACCGCAGGCTTATTAGGGACGGGAGCCCAGGACGGCCACCTTGACTTTCACACAGCTCCTGAGCTTTGTTTGGAGCAGTGGCTAGCTGTATGCAGGGTTCAGGCTCGGAGTTGGCACTCGCACCGCTTGACCGCTCGTGCTGGCGAGAAGAGCAATCAAGCGTGGCCATGTGGACCTCATCTGCACCAACTTGACAGAGTTTGCCAGTGCGGGCGGTCGGACACCGCAGGGTGCCCATTGCCTTGCGGGGCCCGTGACGTGCACGTGTGGATTTAGCCTCGCTCCCACAGGACAATCAAACGGTCGGGAAAGACGTTATGTACAGAACGTTGCGTCAATCGTCGTGGTAGAGGGAATGCCAGTCATTAAGGGTTCCTTTAAAGCGTGACCGTTCTTGCTTGACCAGCGTTTCCTTACCGATTTTCGTCGGCGGAAATACGGTGAAGAATCGTGGCTCCTGTTGACGACAGCTTTGTGATGGCTCTCTGCCGATTTCCCAATGGATTTTGTCTCCATCTCCTGCACACGACTCTTGCTACTTGCTTAATTGCTTGCTTGCTTGGTTCTTGCTTGCTAATCTGGTTGACGCCAAGGTTCCCTTGTTTGTTTTTCGGGAGACAAATTACATAATTATGTAACCGTTTTTAGTTCCCCGGCCTCTTGGGTAGCCACATACCGTCTTCGGGGCTTTCTCTGTGCACGATTCAGAGTCATTCCACGCTCGGGTAATTGTGTCAAGTTTCAGTCGTTTCTGTCGGAAGGGAACCGTAATTCGGGAGCGGGGGAATGGGGGGAGGAGGGGGGGGGGGGGGCGTTTGGCGTGCTGAAACCACTGAGAAGACGATAAATTGTCCCGTGACATTTCTGTATCGATTTTATTGCGCTGACGTGGTTGACGGACGTGAAGAACGACAAGACAAAAGGCGTACGTTAGAAAACGTCATCGTGCTTCGTGGTGCCAATCGTCACCGAAGCCCCTTTCCATTTTCTTGGTCACATGAATTATGTACAACCGTCGTTTTCGTTGGTAACTTTTTCTTTAATCAGTCAGTGACGCGAAATGTTTAGGCGCGGCAAATAGGCCAGAAGGTCTGCGAGCAAACTACCCAGAGTGATGCTGCCCTCCCTCCTCCCCCGTTCCCTCCCCCGTCCCCTCGCCCGCCCCCTCCCCTATCCCCTCCCCCCGTTCCCTCCCCCGTCCCCTCGCCAGTACCTGTGGCCTTGTGATCTGCATCACGTATGATGCCTGTTATCTGACCGTAAAAAATACTCTGTCTGTCTCACTGTCTGTTTGTCCCCCCCCCCTCCTCCCCCTCTCTGTGCCTTTGGCGCTGTGCACGTTTTTTGTGTGGACATTCTTATGGAAGTTTCATTTGTAAAATTTCATTCATTCATTCATGCGTCATTTGTATACGTATAGAAATGATATCTTGTAATTTTACTCTCCTCAGTCGTTTAGCAAAGACTGGCTGTTAGACATGTTTTGACTGAACCTAAAGTACATTAATTCCTTGTTAAATAAACTTTTCATCTCTCTCTCTCTCTCTCTCTCTCTCTCTCTCTCTCTCTCTCTCTCTCTCTCTCTCTCTCTCTCTCTCTCTCTCTCTCTCTCTCTGTGAGTTCCTCGTTTGTCTACTGGTTGGTACTTGCAAGAACTAACTAAACTTTGTCGCATTTTTCTACACATTCCTGTCCAAGTTTTCAGGCCAACGACTCGCATTGTTCACAAAAAGATCTTATCGCCAAGTCCATCAGTGTCGTGAAACTGTGGAACCTCAGGGCAACTCCGTCCGCCCTCGCCTTTGATGATCTAAGATCAGCCCCCCCCCCCCCCCCCCCCACCACAACCCCCACCTCCCTCGTCGTTTACACCTACGTCGACACTTACGCCTCCCTCGTCGTTAGCCAAGCCACGGGCTGCTAGTTCCGTTAGGAGTCAGCGTAGCGTGCAGGCCCATTTGTCGCCGTCGTTCAGCCAAGCGTGGATGACCAGCGGTACCTGAGAGGCGGTGCTGGTGTCTGAGCACTGGCTTATTACATTACCGCGCCAGCTTCAGTCCACAGTGTTGACACTGCTCAATTGGCCACGGACGGGCTGGCGATGTGGCAGCTATGTACGCGTGTAATTCGGACGGCTCCTTCTGCAGACCTCTGAGAGCCCACGAGACAGTTGGGGTGTGGTGGTGGTGGGGGGAAAACGACCGGTTACTCAGCTTAATAAGCGTCGCAGTGAGGCGCCTGCTCGCGAGAAACCTGTCATTGTGAACCTGATTTCTGCTTCTTCTTCTTTGTCCGCTTCGTTGGTGTGTGTCGTGTCCGTGTCGTGGGTGTGTGTGTGTGTGCGTTGGTGAGTACGGAGCGCGGAACACGGTCAACTTTCGTGTACTTGAAGTACCGCTCGCAAAGGTTGTAACCATGGGATGAGCGAAGCCAGTCTGTGGTGATCGAGTTTCTGTGTGAAGTCCTTGCAGGTCTGATTTCAACGTTGGACGTACTTTCGTGCACTGAATACGTACCTCTCGCGAAGGTTATGTACAGCAAACGCGAATCCTGTCCATGGTGAGTTTCTGTGTGAAGTTCTACAGGAAGTGCAACGTGGACGTTTGAAACTGAAAGGCTGATCGTGTGACAGGTTCCTGGTTTCCTGGACGTGAAAGAAGCCATTGTCGGATTTGTAGCCTATTATTTTGTCATTCGCCTGTGTCATAGCCGCCTGTTTCGGTCTACTGCTAAAAAAACAAAAAAAACAAAAAACAAATAAAAAACAAAAACAAAAAAAGGAAAACTATAACCGTGGAACGTGAGAAGAAACTTAATCTTGCTTCAGATATCAGGATCAAGGTCTGTGTCAGGTGTTATATAAGTACCTGTTAGTGAATAAGTACACCGCACGCACAAAAGAAACAAGAGAGGGATCAAGGTCAGTGTCAGGTGTTAGACCTCATAGTGAATAACATAAAACGCCGCTCACAACAAAGAAAAAAGAGAAGGCTCAAGGTCTGTGTCTGTCAAGTACCCACCAAGCTGTATGATTAAATAATTATATAGCAGAGAGCATAATACTAGTGCTAGGTGGCGATGCCGTGAACCGTGGAGGCAAACTCCAAGCACTGGTTTACGACATCCTTCCTTCAACCACTGCCGTATTTAGTTACGCCATAGGGTCCAGAAAACTGTCAGCTAACGAGCAGTTTTTTGTTGGTGCTCAAACAGTAGTAAGTTTGTTACAAACAACTGAAATGAAACAAGGCGTGTCATTTATAGCCGCAACAAAGTTTACACCAGCACAAATAAAACCACAATTGTTTGAATCGAGACGGAACTTTCTTCTTTTTTACCCGGGTGGATGCGTCTCGTGTTTACGTGCGTGCTTTGGCGTTAGGTTGCTTCTACAGTCATATTAGTACCCGAACCTTTCGGAGGGCGCTGACAGTGTCGCCGGACAGCTGCGCGGAGATAAAGAGTGCATGATCTACGTGCCCCTTCAGTAAATCTGGCCGAGTTTGGAGGAAGGTGCCGGAAAGCGGTGCTGGGAGTGTGCCGTGGAGGTAGGCTAATTTCCTGCGTGAAACAGAGCGGTTCTGACGGCCGGCTCTGGCCCAGGGGAGGGCTAGCGAGTGTTGTGTAAAGCTCAGATTAGGCGTCAGCACTGGAACCACAGTCTGTGGCTCAGCGTTACTCTGTTAACAACAATGGACACTAAAGAGTCTCTCCCTCCGAAAACACATCCAGCGTAGGTGCGTGGCGCTTGTGTGGAAATCTTTGGCAGAAGGTCGGGGGGGGGGGGGGGGGGGAGGGAGTAGGGGGGGGTAGGAGCCCTAACAGTGTTTACCCCCCCCCCCCAGCCCCTACAAATAATATTACTTCTTACAGTCGGAACCACAGTGAAGCCTGTAGTGCTTGTGGAGAAGCACCAAACTAAGGGAGTTAACCAACACTGGAAACTGAGACGTGACAACACAGCCATTAAGACCCGAATCGCCTACGGTAACTCTCGTCTGGCATGCCAGTAACTACAAGGTATATAATAAGCTCAGAACCTACAGGGGTTCGGGTGGGCCAGTTTGGCCTGGTGGTAAATCGTTAGGCTGGTAAGCGGAGGGACCTCGGTTCGAATCCGCTTCGGCTCTCCTTTCTCTTCAAAAGTTGTGGTCTGTGGACACTGTCTTGTGACTTTGTCCCTCGCAATTAATGAAAGATTAAAATGGCTCTCATCGCTGCCCACCTTAATACATAAGTCATTCTGGTGGTGACAGTTTAGCGATAGGTACATAATCTCCCCCCCCCCCTCATCCCACCTCCATACCCCCTCCCCCCCCCCTTCTCCCCGTCCCTAATAAACCTTATGGTTTCTGTGGACGTTAAGCACCATGATTACAGGGGTTCGGAGCTCAGGAACTGCGTGAAAGTCGAGGTGGCCGTCCTGGGCTCCCCGTCCCTAACAGTCCGTAATGGTCTCTACTGATGTAAAGCAACATTAAAACGTGCAGAGAAGCCCAGAGCTCAGGAGATGTGAAAGTCGAGGTGGCCGTCCTGGGCACCCTGTCCCTAACAGTCCGTAATGGTCTCTACTGATGTAAAGCAACATTAAAACGTGCAGAGAAGCCCAGAGCTCAGGAGATGTGAAAGTCGAGGTGGCCGTCCTGGGCACCCTGTCCCTAACAGTCCTTAATGGTCTCTATTGATGTAAAGCAACATTAAAACGTGCAGAGAAGCCCAGAGCTCAGGAGATGTGAAAGTCGAGGTGGCCGTCCTGGGCACCCTGTCCCTAACAGTCCTTAATGGTCTCTATTGATGTAAAGCAACATTAAAACGTGCAGAGAAGCCCAGAGCTCAGGAGATGTGAAAGTCGAGGTGGCCGTCCTGGGCTCCCCGTCCCTAGTAATCCTTAATGGTCTCTGTGGACGTAAGGCAACACTGAATTTGAACTGGGGTTGTTACACGGAAGCGAAGCCGACGTGGAGCCAGGTAGACAAGATAGAACGAGTTGTTACAGGTGTTAGCTGTACACTTTGTAAACAGGAGAGCGAAAAAACTGTCAGAATACTGCCCATGTCAGCTGCCAGCGGGAGAGGCGAGAGTGTGTCCAATGTAGCCTTTAAGGCGTACAGCCATGGTGTAGTATAAGGTGTACATGAAGTAGTGTGAGGTGTACATAGTTCAGGAGCTGTGTGACAGTCGAGGTGGCCGTCCTGGGCTGTCCGGCCTAACGAGCCTTCTGGTTTTCGTGGACGTAAAGCTATATTGAACCATGCTTCGGCTTTGGTCTCAGCTTGTCCCTAATATGTCAACCGACATCCGAGGACATTAAGCAACACTACCTGCCTACCTGCCTGTGAGGTGTACATCACAATCAGGAGAAGCGATGAAGTGGAATGACCGTGAGGTGTACAGCGCAAACAAGAGAAGAGATAGTGTAGCGGGAGACACGCAGTACATGATTTAAAATACACAGTACATGACTTAAAATACAACCAAGAGAGGCCGGGAAGTGTACAACATAGGCTGTAAAATGCAAAGGGGACAGGCGAAGATGTAGCATAAGCCGTGGACTACATATGAAGGGGGAGGGGCGAGGATGTAGCATAAACTGTGGACTACATATGAAGGGGAGGGGCGAGGATGTAGCATAAACTGTTGACTACATATAAAGGGGAGGGGCGAGGATGTAGCATAAACTGTGGACTACATATGAAGGGAGGGGGGAGGATGTAGCATAAACTGTGGACTACATATGAAGGGAGGGGGGAGGATGTAGCATAAACTGTGGACTACATATGAAGGGGGGGTGGGAGGATGTAGCATAAACGGTGGACTACATATGAAGGGGGGGGGGGAGGATGTAGCATAAACGGTGGACTACATATGAAGGGGGGGGGGGCAGGATGTAGCATAAACTGTGGACTACATATGAAGGGGGGGGGGGAGGATGTAGTATAAACTGTGGACTACATATGAGGAGGAGGGGCGAGGATGTAGCATAAACTGTGGACTACATATGAAGGGGAGGGAGGGGAGAGGATGTGGCCAAGGCTGAGGCCTAAGTGTGAACTACAAGTACCAAGGGAAGGGGCGAGCGGAAACCTCGGGCAGCTCGCTAGGTAACAGGCAACGTGCAGGAACTATTCACCTCGTCGTCTTTAGCGCCATCAGCTTGTGACGGACAGGTTATTGTTTAAAGGGACAGGGACCGAACTCTCTCTCTCTCTGTCTCTCTCTGTCTCTCTCTCACTCCCTTCCTCCATCCCTCGCTCTCTCTCTCCCTTCCTCCATCTCTCTCTCCCTTTCTCCATCTCTCTCTCTCTCCGTCTCCCTCCATCTCTCTCTCCCCCCCCCCCTTCCTCCATCTCTCTCTCCCCCCTCCACTCTCCACGCCAAGTAGTTGCTGAGACTGAGACGCATTTTGTCCAACAACAACAAAAGAAGGGAGGGGGGAAGGGGGACAACTCTCAGCTGGCCGCAGTAAGTACACTCTAAAAGCCACACGCACTGGTACTGTGGTAGGACCGAACAGCGTTGCCCCTGTGGCTGCTGTGTGCGATGCAGCCTGGGAAGATACGGAGGGTGCATATATACACCAGCAGGCTCACAGAATGAAGTTTTCTGTTCAAATTTAGTGTGGCGCCTTTAGTTTGTTTTTCTTGTTTGCCTGCTGAAACTGATGGCTTCGTGCGGTCAACGGGATGCTGTGGTAAGGTCAGTGATTTCCGTAGGCCCCAATAATCGCCGGTGGTAGCTGACACTCGCACGACTGAACGAAGAAACGCCAGTAGAAGTGCTGATTTTCGCACGACTAAACGAAGAAACGCCAATGGAAGTGCTGATTTTCGCACGACTATATGAAGAAAAAAAGGAAACAAAATGGGGCAGAAAATCTAGGGCGACTTTTTTTAATCGCGCGACTATGTATGAAGAAATGGTAATTACGTAATGGAAGTGCGGATAGTCGCACGACTAATTAATGAAGAAATGCCAGAGGAAGTGCTGATTGTCGCACGACTAAAATTGACGAGGAAACGCCAGTGGAAGTGCTGATTTTCGCATGACTAAATAAAGAAACGCCAATGGAAGTGCTGATTGTCGCACAGCTAAATGAAGAAAAGAGGAACGTAAACGGAACAGAGGAGACGTGGTAGCTATGGAAACCTTTCCAATTGTAAATAACAATATGGATCGCGCGTCTCCGTTTCTCGTGTTCCGCTTGGCTCTTGGCTCAGTGTGGAGACGAGCGATCTGTGTTGCAATCCTCCATTGAAAGGTTGTCCCAGACCGCAGATGCATTTCGTTGTTTGCTTTCCATTGTGAACGCGGGTGTGTTAATGTGTGGTTTTGTTGTGAGTTGTTTTGATAGCTTAAGGTCTTCTTTTTTTCTTCTTCTTTTTTCTCTTCTATTTATATGTACGACACAGCAGTGCGGTTTCTAGTTGAAGAAGTTTAATGCCATTAAGCAAAGAGCACATTAAGCTAAGAGAAAAAGAAAGAGGAAAGAGGAGTGTAGTGTTTTTCAGTTATGGATACGCCGGTTTCCTGTTCCGCTTTGTCGACGAAAGCAGTCGATTTGACAGAAGGGTAAAGGAGCCAGTCTCATCTTGGAAGCCGATGCTGCTTGAATTAAAAGAAGTCTGCTGAGCTCGAAAACACGCCGAGTAAAGCAGTCTGTCGTCCTTGCCTACCAGTGCTGACTGAACAAAGGAAGTAAAGGACTGAACAAAGAAATTAAAGGACTAAACAATGAAATTAAAAGACTGAACAGATAAATTAAAGGACTGAACAATGAAATTAAAGGACGTTTCAAGTCCTGAGCTCGAACACACGCCAAGTAAAAGTATGTTGTCCTTGCCTGCCAGTGCTGACTGAACAAAGGAATTAAAGGACTGAACAATGAAATTAAAGGACTGAACAGAGAATTTAAAGGAAATTCAGTCTTGCGCTCGATCGAACACATAGGTAAACCCATTTACTTGATTGATTTGTGCGGTCAAATTCTGTGCTTCTCCACGCATAAATCTTTGTTTATCGCGTTTCTTCGCTTGCCTCTTCCAGCGTCGAGACGGGACGATCTGTATTGGAACTGACAATCGAAAAGGTCACCCCAGGCGACAGATGCATGTGATTGGTTTCTAAATTTGGACGCGTGTTCCGGTTGTGGCAGTGCAAATAAGTGGCGGCTTTCTTTGCCAATTGATCCGATAGTCAGACATGATCACGCATTGGCATTTCTTGGCGCAGCGTTTTCAACTGGGGCTGGCTGTAATCGGGGTTGTTAGACGTTAACACGGCATCGGTCTGTTTGAACACTGACTGCTGTATTTTTCTTAAATCTCAAAAAAAAAAAAAAAGTCAAAGGTGGCCTGAGGACGTGGAATTTTCCAATACAAAACATGCTTGGACTTTGTTATACTTTCTCTACATGACACTATACTCAGTCCTTCCTGCACGTAAGTAAGTAAGTAAACATGGTGCTTAACGTCCACAGAAACCATGAGGCTTATTAGGGACGGGGAGAAGGGGGGTATGGAGGTGGGGGTAGAGGGAGATTATATACCTATCGCTACACTGTCACCACCAGAATGATTTTTGCATTAAGATGGGCAGCGATGAGAGCCATTTTAATGTTTCAGTGGGAAGTGATGGACAAAGTCACAGGAGAGTGTCCGCAAACCACAACCTTTTTGAAGAGAAAGAAGAGCCGAAACGGTATCGAACCGAGGTCCTTCTGCTTACAAACCTAACGCCTTACCGCCAGGCCAAACCGGCTCACGTCCTTCCTGCACGGTGCGGCATGCACCTACATACCCGGGTATATAGGTCCATGCGGTGCGGGGTCCAGGAGTCACAGAGAGCCTTGTTTATATATATATATTAGCGATGACGTACATTTGTTATGCATATATATAAGGAAATAAACTGACTGTGCTCCTAGCGAGAAAATTGCATGGCTGTCATTATGTAATTGTATAAGGATCACACGATTCGGTGGAAAACAGGAAACTAGCAAAGCTTTGATCTTGAGTACTCTCGACTAGTCGACTAGTTCTTTTTTGCTCATATAGAAAAAGAAAAGAAAAAAGATCAAAAATATATATATGAAACCCCGAGTCTGTTTGAAGCAGCTGCTGTCATCAAAGTCACAGCGTCTGCTTCTCCTAATGTACAGTGGCCTCCTTCATCGTATTGGAGATTGTGTCACTGCTTCGTCCTATGCAATAGGTTTCTCGACAACGACATATCTGTTATTCCTCTCACAGCCTGTGGCCTTGTTCTTCGCGACTGTGTCAAAAAGAAGAAGGAACTGTAGTAGGTTTGCTGCGCAACAGTCTCATCAACGTCATTGCGTGACACGGACAGAGTTTGGACACACTGATCAACTGCCAGCCAGCCGGTGTATGTACCGGTCAGACTGGTCAGACTGGTCAACCAGACACTGATTCGATTGATCGTTGTGTGGATGTGTATTCAAGCGACACTTTACCGTATTGAAATTTAAAACAACAACAACAACAACAACAGAAACAACGTCGGCAATAGTTGACTGTTTCAGGTATGAACATTCAAAATCTGTGTTTCTTGTGGATAATTATTGGACTCCTTCTAAACGAAGGAACGCTATTCAGTGATGGAATGCCGACAGTGTATTGGATAATCGAGGTTGCAATTTGATTGGCTGTTGGAAATTGTGATAGCTGATTAGCTGACAGAAAAGGAACTCCCAGAATGCCTCTGTACCGGAAGTGGCGGTGGTCAACTTCCAGTGTCCCTGGACTGTTCACAGAAGTGCAGGTAAATACACCCAAATGTGTGTGTGTGTGTGTGTGTGTGTGTGTGTGTGTGTGTGTGTGTGTGTGTGTGTGTGAGAGAGAGAGAGAGAGAGAGAGAGAGAGAGAGAGAATGTGTGTGTGTGTGTGTGTGTGTGTGTGTGTGTGTGTGTGTGTGTGTGTGTGTGTGTGTGTGTGTGTGTATGCTGAGGTTTCCCGTCACGCAAACATTTAGTGGATTTACTTCTCTTTTTATATGTATGTGTTTGTATTCC